>PVKE010003059.1:51110-75928 GCA_004027555.1 Craseonycteris thonglongyai | reverse complement strand
CCTGTCCTCAGAAGGCGCTCCCTCACAGTCAGTCTCCTCCGTAAATCAGGGGTGCTGAGCTGCTGTGGGCTGGTGCCCTGCTCTCACCCCGCCCGCCGGGAAGTGCCGCCGCCCTGCTCCACAGTCCCTGTTCCACTTTAGGCTCTGTGATCTGATTAGGGCACTGCGTGCTGTCCCTTGAGTTCGGATGTTAAATTGTGCACAGGATTGTGGGGCTTCCACGCTCCCTAGGTCTCGGCTTCTAGCCCGCCCTCGATCCAGCTCCACTTTGACCGTAGTCCCCCAGTCCCCCTTTGTTTTTGCCAGCCCCGGGCCGCGCTCCGAGTCTCTGTCCCCGAACCGCTGCTTCTCTTTTCCTCTCCCGCTCTCCCCTTTTTTCTCTAACCTTTGTGTGTTGTTCCGTGTTGTGTGGTTCTCTTAGTTGAGGTTGCTTCTCAGGGTTTCCCCTGTGGATTCCCCTCTGTTCACAAGGCCCGTCCCAGGCAGTTATCGGCGTTCTCCTCTCATGCCGTCATCTTGGATCTCCCTGTTTTTATTTTTATTTAGCACAAAGTTTAAACATCAACTGAAAGCTTCAATACCCGCCCCCCTTCACCCCCAAACCTGCTGAGCATTTCTGCGTGGATCTGAGGAAACAGCCGTGGATCACCCTGTGTTTCCCTGCAGAGACATACCCTCGACCCAAAGGCCTGTGAGCCTGAAGCTCGCCCTCCTGAACCCCAGCTTCAGAATTGCTGAGCTGTAAAGCACTGTGACGTCATCTGCTCCAATGCCCTCCCGGGACAGCTAAGAAACCTGCTCTTAGCTCACCCCAGAAGGCAAGCCACCACCATGTGCCCTATTTCCTCCTCTTCCCCAAACAAGGCAGTTTAAAGGAGGGGGCCCAGCTCCCCAACCCCAGCAGAGCCGTGGATAACCTGCATTGTCACAGTGCTGGTCAGGTAGAGTGCATCCCAGCTCAGTCCTGGCCCCATGGGTCACCACACGCAAGCTGCCTTCCCACTTCGGACTCCAAACCTGCATCTTTATAAGGAGGGGGACACAGCAAACAGGTGACAGGGCCTTTTGCAGCTGTGACAAGTAAAGATATGTCCGTAAAACAAGTTCTGTCAACGGGGCAGCACAGGATGGTGATTGAACGTACGGTGCCCTGAATTCAAATCCTGCTGTCCCAGTCACTAGCAGGGTAAGTCACTCCTCAACTCCGAGCCAAGCTGTCTGTCTGCTTGTAAAGTGAGGGTATGAGTGCGTGCTTCATGGAACTGCCCTGGGATCAAATGACCAAGCTCATGGAACGTGCTCTGCACTGAGCCTAGAACATAGCAAGTGCTTAATAAGTGGTATGATTTCTCTCTCCTTTTGGAAATTGAGTGGAGAGCCAGGAGTCTCATCCTCTAATGCTGTAGAACTGTGTGACGATGGGGACCTGGGGGGCCAGGGGGCACGGATGCAGGTGGCGTCACTGGGCAGGGCCCTGGAGGGATGTGACCACCACATGACCCCTCACTCTGCTCAGCATGCAGAGCTAAGTGGTTGGCCAATAAGACACACAGGAGTGGCAAGTGGGTGGAGGAAGGGGAGGTCAGGAATGTGGTGGGGAGAGGAGGGAGGGAGAGGATAATGAGAAGGGGGGACAGAGGGAGAAGGAGGGGAGGAGAGAGGTGGTAAGAGGGAGGACAGGAGAAAGGAAGGGAAGGGACAGGGAGGAGCTAAGGGCAAGGAGGCCAGGGCCTGGCTGTCTTGAGTTGAAATGGTAATCCCAGCACAATCCCACAAGGCTGCAAAGAGCCGTTGGCCCACGAGGAAAAAGACATTATAAAACGTGCGCTCCATGAGGGCAGGGCTCTTTTGTACTGTTTTCGCTCTCTTTTCCCTTTTCTTTCACTGTTGTATCTTCCAGTCCAAGAATCGTGCCTACCAGGAAACCATTCAATAGCAACTTATTGAATGAAGATAGTTCAGTGCAAGCAATCAACTTACTGGGTGGGAGCTCAGTGGCTTTTGGGGGTTCAGCCCTGTACTCAGGCCCTTGTGGGGTGGGGTGGGGGGTGTCCAGAGAGTTCAATGGCTGTGTTTGAGGATGAAACCTTGTCTGGGGAGAGAGGCTGAGAGGGGGCCATAAAGCAGTTCAGCATGACAGCCCTCAGTCAGGAAGTGATGGTGATTTTGCTGGCAGGCCACGCAGGAGGGACAGCACAGAGACACAGGGCCTTAAATGCAACCACGGATACAGCTCTGGTGTATCTACTTGGTCTTAAAGGTCTGGCACGTTCCAAAGGGTTTGTGCCAACCTCTGTGCATTGTAACTCATCCTTACTTGGGAAGAAGGTAGAGTGAGTGATTAACCCCATTGACATGCTGTTACTGACTTCCAGTCTCTCTGCGGCCTCTGTAACCCCTCCCCCGCACCCCCTCACTGCTAAATTCTGATTCATTGGCTGCATACGTGAGTAACCACGTCCAGGTCCAAGCCCACAAACCCCCTCCTGGCCAATGCTGACGGGGAGCCCAGGGAAGCCCCTAATCTAGGCTGACCCAATGTCCTGTTTTAAACAGGACAGAAAGCAACAGTGCTGTCTCAATTCAAATGGTACATACTCATCTGGTCAGCCTACTGACACCTTGAATTTAGCCCAGTGAGACTAGGCTGGCCACATGCACCATCTGAAACTGGACAGGACTATTGTTTTCTGTCCCTTTAAAATGGGATGCTGGTCAGCCTAACCTGACCACATGCCTTCATTGGCTTGGCCAACTCTGTGACACAAACCAGATGATAAGACAGCATTCTCTGGCTTTGGAGTCCGGATTCAAGCCTTACCTTGAAGTTCCCAAGTCATGTGACCCAAGCCATTTAGTGAGTAGTAAGAGCTGATGTTTATGAATATTTACTCTGTTCCAGGAACTGTTTCCAATTTTTTTTTTTTTCATATGCATTCACTGCCCTGTGTGGCACTTACTACTGTTATCCCATTTTTCAGATGAGGCAACTGAGGCATAGAGAGGCAAAGTAATAGGTATAGAGCCAAAGAGTAAACAGTGGAGTCAGGACTTGAACTCAAGCAGTCAGGCAGCCTCCACAGGCCTGGCTCTTAACTTCTACAACAGCCATTTACCCTCTCTGAGCCTCAATTTCCCCATTTGTCAAATGAGGCTAGTAACCATAACTCCTTCCTAGAGTTTCTGAGAGGATTTGAAATAACATATATAAAATACTTGGTAAAGTAAGTATTCAGTAAGCGGCAGCTGTTATATCTTACTGATGATTGGTAATTACAAAATAGTCACAGAGATGTAAAGTAAAGTATAGGGAATATTATAAAAAATATGGTAATAACTATGTATAGTGCCAGGTGGGTACTAGACTAGTTAGGGGATGACTTCATGAATTATATAAATGTCTAACCACTATGCGGCACACCTGAAACAAAGATAAATTAATATTGAATATCAATTCTAATTGGAACAAAAGAGTGTATTTCTGTTGTAAAAAAAAAAAAAAAAAAAAAAGGCAATAAAGCAAATCCTGATTAATGTCAGTAAATGGCCCCAAACCATCGTGACTCTCCTGTTCCATAATACCTCTTGGGTCTAATGCATTGTTTAGCTTGCTATGTCTTAGCTCCTCCTGTGCTGTGCATCCTTTGTTCCCCACACACCCCTGCCCCTCTCCCAGGCCCAACCTTTCCTACCCTATCCTTGCCCAGGAGGAGACCCCTGTACCTCACATCAGTCAATGGCAGCACGCTCTCTGCCTTCTGCTTGGAGCCAATAGGAAGACCAGCAGGAGATGGGAAGGAGAAGGGAATGTTGTTCACGTTGCTTTTTTATTTTTTAATTGTTTTTGACAGAGAGAGAGAGAGAGAGAGAGAGAGAGAGAGAGAGAGAGAGAGAGAGAGGCAGAGACAAAGAGAAGGGGGAGGGCCCAGAACAGTCTCCATAGTTGCATATCATTGGTTTTTCCACATAGTTTCAGTCCACAGGTGGGCGGGGCTGCACAGGGCAGGAACTGGGCTGGGGTCTCACCTGGTGAGAACTGAACTGGGGGCACTCCCCAGTTCAGCATATGGGTCCACAGGGGCCGGGGCCGGGATTCGATCCTTGGTCCTCGTGGCTGCAAAGTGAGCGCTTAACCCACTGAGCCATCCGGCTTCCCCGACGTTGCTTTTTTAAGCAGCACAGTGCGCTTGAGGGCAATATTGTTATGTGACAGAATTACATACTTATAATTTTGTAATAAAAGATTGAGTATAGATTATCAGCTCATAAGAAATGGGCATTACTTCTGCCAGACCCTGTATTTATCCCCACCCCCAGCTCCCTCCCTGTGAGTCTGGCTTTGACCTTCGATGAAAGGTGACAGCTTCTATTGGGCAGCCTTCTTGATACTGCTCACACACTCCTTGAATTTCAGGAACTACCCTGTCCCTCCACCCCTTCAAGTTTAGGGGTGGTAATAGCTCCCCTCCACTCAGTGTTACTAGCCCCATGGTATTGCATTATCCCTGTGGCTTCCTAATGCCATGTCTGCTCATTTGTAAGTAGCACCTTTTTTAAGTAACCCATGTGAGTGCCCCATCTGTTTCCTGATGGGACTTTCAATTAGATGAAGCCAGAAAGCCTTGAAATCTGGCAGTCATGTGACATAGGTAAGAACTTCATTCTTCTCCTCTGTTTTCCCAGGGGAGTAAAACTAGGGGTAAAAATAGTACCTACCTTATAGGTTATTTAATCCACTGCACACAGGACAACAAATGATAGCAACAGTGTATTGACATTAGGAGCATGTGTGGCTCTTCCCAGAAGCCTTTGACTTGGGTTTGGGGAGCTGTGTGGTTCTGGGAAGTTGACCCCCAGGCCTACCCCCATCTCCTATCAGTGTGGACGCCACAGTGATTGGCTATGAGAGGAGCACACAGCTCAAACAGGTCCACTCAGAGTGTGGCTCAGAACTTCTCCTAGGAGTTCTGGGAGAACGTGTTCTCTCTCCTAGCTGGCCCGGTCCTGAGACATGCAGCCTGCACCTGCCTTGGCCACCTTGCTCCCAAGAGGAAGGCCAGCCTGAGGATCAAGCCAATTCCCCCACAGAAATGAGAGAAATGAGCCAAACTCTGGTGAATCCATGCCTGAAATCCACACCACTTTCTTGTGACACAAGCCAATAACACTCATTTTTAGAAGACAGATCAAACTGGGTTTTTGCCTACCTGCAATCAATTGCATTTAGCGGATTGAGACTTCGGTGCTAGAAGTGGAATATTGAAATAACTGACCCTACAAGGTCAGGCAGGGCATAGACATGAAACAAAAGAAGCGTGCTGGCAAACAACAGACAGCTACCCTGTCCTGACCCCTTTAGGAACTACTGTGTCCCTAGTCAGGGCTGCCATGGACCACACCCTACCTAACCCTGGGGCATGGACATTCACTGCTATTATAGATTTGTATCTTCACAACAGCAGTCTCCAACCATTTGGGCACCAAGGACCAGTTTTGTGGAAGACAATTTTTCATAGACGGGTGGGAGATGCGCATGTGCAGTTCACAATAGGGTTCATGCTCCTAAGAGAATCTAATGCCTCCACTGATCTGACAGGAGGCGGAGCTCAGTCAGTAATGCGAGCAATGGGAAGCAGCTGTAAATACAGATGAAGCCTCACTCACTTGCCCGCCGCTCACCTCCTGCTATGCAGCCCACTTCCTAACAGGCCACAGGTCACTAGCATAAGGTAACCAGACATCCCGCTTTTGGTGGGACAGTCCCGATTTTTAACAATTTGTCCCGCGTCCCGTGGTGTTTTAAAAAAGTCCCGATGTTTGGAAAGAGTGCACGACAAGCTAGGGAACGGCGGGAGATAGATCAAATTTTTAATCAAGAACCCCCTCCCCCCCTGGTCAATGGTGTCCCGCTTTACCAATGTTAAAATCTGGTCACCTTACACTAGCAGTCTGTGGCCCAGGGGTTGGGGACCCCTGCTTTACAAGACAACTTGCTAACAAATGACAGTAAAGTGACTTGAGAACGAGGCGGCTTTTCCTAATTGGCTCAGTGGTATCAACCGGGCAAGCCTCAGGGCGGTGGCTCCCCAGTCGGGTAAGTTGGCACCTTTATATGTAGCAGCAGGAGCGTGGTTAAACCGCTGCCTCCTGGTCCTCAGGTTGCAGACTGTGTACTGAAAGGCTGTGTCAGGTAAGAACCATGTAGGATACTGCCATACACAGGCAACTTCTTACTTCTTGTGGCCTTCAATAAGAAGTCTGGCCCTAAATAAGGTGGCCCACTGAGAGCAGAGCGAAAAAAGGAAATATGGCTTTTCTAAAAGGGGTACTGCTGCCACTAGCAGTCTGTAATCCAGATTTCCTGAAGTCTGGTAGACAGGGAAAGGAATGCTACTGTGTGTGAACACAGGTAGGTGGCAGGAACCATAGTGGAACATGAGATTGGGGTCAGCAGCAAGTCTGAACCCCCAGACCACACACAAACATCTCTTGAAATAAACTCTCTTCCTGGCAATGAGACCAGTCTCTTCTGTTGTCAGGATGTCACAGAGGTAGCCAGTGAGCAGAGGGTAGATCTGCGGTGTCTCCCTATCTCAAAACAAAGGCCCCAGGAGACAATATGGAAGCACAAGTGATGAAATTAAGGGCTAAGGAATGAGCAGAGGAAGGAGGTCTGTTGCTAGGAGACAATCTCAGACTTCAGCCTGACTCAGCAATATCTCTGGGCTGCTGCTATTGGCACATGGTCTTGACTAGGAAGTAAACAGACTGAAATCTAAGGTCTTTAGAGTGACCTACCTTGTCAAGTGTGGTGGACAACAGCCTCTGATGTTTCAAACCCTAAGGCAATACAGGTTCCTGGCCTCATCCAATGGACAGCAACTGCCAAAGTAGCACAGGAGAGAGGTCTCCGGCAATGTCCCTCTTGGAGAGGCCCAGAGAGGACAAGAGACAAGGGAAAGCATCCCAGCCCAGACGGGCTCAGCCAGGAAGGCACACACTGTCAGAAGAAGATGCAATGGGCCACAGACAGGGACTGCACGTGGCTTCCCAATTTCACAGTTTTCCAAATGGGAGGGCTAGGTTTTCCTTTCCTTGATTCTTCACTTCTATTTTTTTATTTCTGCAATTCTCATAGCTTCTCTTCACTAGTGCATATTGGGTGTGTTGAGGCATAGAGAGCTTACCACTTAAATCAGAGCCTGAAACATCAGGAATCTCAGCTGGATTGGATGAAGAGGAATCCACAGCACTGAGAGATGCTGGATGGGGAGCTGTAGGCCGCAGCTGGGTGAAACTTCACAAGGCCTTGCTCTGGGCATGGGGTGAGTGTATTGTATGTAGGTAGAGTGTTCTTGAAACACTCCACCTACAAGAGTACAAGAGTGTATGTTATAGCCAAAGAGGTGGGTGGTGGTAAATATTAGCAGTTGCCTTCCAAGATCTGTCATAAAAGCTTTTAATTTCCATTTAAGCTCTCCTGTGGGTCTGGGGAAGCTGATTCAATCTCCAACTCTAGGGTGGAGTGTGCATGACATTAGGCAACTTAGTGATGGTTCATGACCCAAGCCACGAGGCTAGGTCCTCTGCCCTCCAGAAATCCACATTCTCCAAGGCCTGGTATGCAGATGTGAGGCCAGGAAGGAAGGCAGCACAGGAGGACAGAGGTCAGCACACAGAGAGCCAATGAGAAAGGAGCCCAAGGCCTGCTCAGGTGCTCCAGAAGCCCACAGTACTGCCCTTTTCCAATGCACGAGCCACTAAACACCCTGGATCACTGTTAGTGTCAAGTGGGTTTCCTACAATTTTATTTCAAAAGATATGATGTCCTTGTGTCCATTAAGCTTAATTCAGTTCTTTGGATTTCATCGGAACTAAGACAATGAATGACAAATGTGTGTCTAATGAATAAACAAATGGGAGCAACCATTACACATGTGACTAGAAGTGACTATTGAAAACTGAGTCCAGGACAGAATGCTAGAGGCCATGATGCAAAGACATACAGAGCAGTAACCTAGCAATGGAGGCCACGGAAGAATTAACCAAGTGTTCTGAGTAAGAACAGTGGAGTGTTTGATACACACACAAAAATAGTCTGATCAGCTCTGACATGCAAATGTGCTAGAATCAAATAATGAGAAAGAGGGGGAAGGGACGAGCACCCTAGTTCATCAAATCCAATTCACCCACTTAACCGATGAGGAAACTGAAGCCAAACGAAAGGGCAAGATGCACTCAAGTCACACAGCTACAAGCCATCCACACCGGCAAGGGGCACACTGTTCCCACACTGTTCCCACAATGGGGGCTACATCCTTTCATCGCAGCCTTGAGAGCAGTGGTTCTCCAAGCATGGTCTCCACCCAACAGTCAGCACCACCTGGGAACCCATTAGGAATGCAGTGGATGTGGGGTCCCACCCCAGACCTACTGAGTCAGGAACTCCAGAGTGAGCCCAGCACTTCTCATGTCACTAAGCCCCCAGGTGACGCTGACACACGCTCAAGCTTGAGGACCAGTCTTCCAGCAAGTGGTTCTCAAATCAATATGTGCACAAGTTATCTGGTGATCTTGTTAAAATGCCAGTTCAAATTTAGTAGGTCTGGGGTGGGGCCCCAAAAGTGTCATTCTTGCTAGCTCCCAGGTGATGCCAATGCTGCAGGCCTAAGCGCCACACTTTGAGAAGCAAAGCTCCCTCTGTACCAAAACATTGTCCTACATCTGGGCCCCATCATGGAAATGGGACCTTCTTATAAAGCTAGCTGAACAGACACAATCATGTGGGTCTTGAAAAAGTAAAATCCCAGAGAAGTACAGTAGACTCTCAGTTAGCTGCCACCCATGGGGGGGATTGGTAGATGACACATAAATGTAAGTAGACACTCTGTTTACTGGAACTTAAGCTACCAGCGCTCTCAAGTAACCAGCAAAATCACAGGGAGTCTACTGTACCACACTTTGTAAGAGGCGATATATAATAGCAAAAAACAAACCCCGATAATTCAAATATAAAACATAGGCTGCTAAAGTCTCAAAACCTCTTTTCCTTTCCTTCCTCACTTAAAAGTATTTTCATGAAGATGCCGAGACAGCTCAATAGGTTGAGTGTTTGATGTGCAACCTCAAGGTCCTTTGGGGATCAAATCCTGACCCTGACATGGGCCCTTGCAAACACATGTGCTGAACTGCAGTGGGGAAGGTTCTCGCCTCCCATGTGGGAGGTCCCCAGTTCAGTTCCCACCCCGTGAAGCCCCACCTCCACCTATGTGGAATGAAACGATGTCATAACTAATGATGTACAACTATGGAGACTGCTCTGGGCCTTCCCTGCTTCTCTCTGTCTTTGTCTCTCTCACCTTGTCTCAAATAATAAAATAAATCTTAAAAGAACATTTTTATTATAAAAGCAATACCATTAAAAGATTTTTAGAAAAAGAAAGGAAGAAGATCCCTCATACTTTAATCACCCTCACTCAGCAATTCTTTTTCTTTTCATATTTGCATAATTTTTTCAATTTAAATCCATTAATATCTTTTAAAAATAAATAAATAAAAGCAGCTCCTATCATGTACTCTGGGGTTTTCTTGCCTAGAATAATCTAGTACTAGAGTGCACTTATCCTATTCTCACTTATCTTAATCAGTAAAATCCCCATACTTAATCATTCCATTAATATCCTCAGCTACTCAACAAGTTACTTGGCTCTCTGGGCCACAGAGCACCATCGGCCCTGGAAGTTATTCGGGGACCCAGACTAGCCTGTGGCTTCAGGCAGGCCTTTCCTCTCTCATGTGACCTTTCAAGGTCTTCCGAGAAGGAATCACCCGCAATGATCCTTTCGCCCGCCCACCCATCCACCCGTGTCTGCCTGAGCCCTCCTCTCCCATAACCTGGGGGCCTGAGAGGGAGAGCAGTGATCTGTGCGATACATGAGAACATGAGGCAGAGTTTGCCTCAGAAGAGACTGCCCAGGGGCCTGGGCAGGAGCCTGCCGGTGGGCCTGGGACTCAGTCTGTCCTGGCCAGCTCATTTCTGGGGGCCTCTGTCCAATGAGGCTCTGTTCTCCTGAGGCCTTCCCAAACGCTGTCTTCCCTACCATGCTTCCACCCAGGACTGAGCTAGAATTCAAGGCAGATGGAAAGATGGGCTAGACGGGTAGGTGGGTGGATGAATGGGGCAGGGGAGGGTGTGAATGGGTGGAGGGAGACATGGATGGACGGGTCCAGAAACCAAACGATAGGAGGCAGGTGGGATGCACAAACTGACAGGAAACAGAAAGGTCTCAAGGAGATAGGTAGTTATTTTTACACTACTCCTTGACTGTTTCCAAAAGCAACCATTAATTCAAGGTAAAGTGGACCAAGCCACTGTTCGACTTTCCAGACTTCTGCTTTGTAATCTGCTGAGCAAACCATAACCACAGCTTCATAGAATCACTGACTGCTTAGGCTAAAATGGGACCCCTTGTACAGATGAGCAAACTGATGCCCAAGGAGATCAGAGGATGGGCTCTAAGTCTCAAACATTGCTTGTTTTTATACTATTGTTTTTAAATCTCTCTTGCACACACTTGCTCTCTCGCCTCTTCCTTCTCCTCTCCTCCCCTCCTCCCCTCTCCTCTCCTCTCCTCTCCTCTCTTTCTCTCTGAAAAGCCACTCTTGTCCTGACTTTCACCTACATATCTTCCATCTATCTTTTATCTCTGCCCTTAGCCAGTTTCTTGGTTAAAAATCACCCGACAGTAAATCAACCTATAGACACAGCAGTTTCCACCACAAAAGCAGGAGGTGAGGCTGAATTCTCTTTCTAATAAAGCCATTTTCAATAATGTATAATTAATTATAATGAGTTTAAAAAGGCGCTTTTCCTTGCATGCTGGTGACAAGTTCTTCCGATGTCTAACAGAACTCCGTTCCTCTATTTAGAGTTGATTAAATAATTTCCCCCATTCTCTTCTCCCTGGGAATGGGAGGCGTTGTCTTTGCCAGCTTTAGAAAAGCCAGCACAAGTCGGGCGCTCTGCTGCCCTGGCCCCTGCTCCTCTAGATCGGGATGGGGGAGAGGCCAGGCCCCACACAGCTCACTGGCTGCTGAACAGGCCTGTGCCTATCCCCTCTTCCTGTGAAACCAAGCGGTGGCATACAGGGACCCTTTCTTAGAATATTGATCCCAGAAGGAGGGGTGGCAGCCACTGATGGGCCATCAGGGCCCCATCCGGGAGGTAACAACTAGAAGCAATTGCCACTCAGAGCCCCCTGCTTGCAGGCCACGCCTCCAGGACACAGAGGAGACAGTGTCTGCAGCTTGCTGGCATTGTGAGAGAAGTCCTTCCTCCTCAGCCCACATCCCTGCACTCACCCATTTCTCCCCAGGCTATTTCCCTCCCATGCTCCCAAGGGCTTCAGAAGCCTCCCTCACCTGGAAAGGCCTCCTGCACTGAATGGAGGAGAGTCAGGGGGGATACTGGTCTAGCCCGTGCCACCCTGCCTCCAAGTCCCACCACTGAGCACCCGCCCACCTGCACGTATTCCTGACACACGCTGTCCACACAGTTTCTTACCTAGTGTTGATGGCCCTTCTATGGCGCATCTGTCTTTGTTGCCTACAACCATGCCATCTCAGACTGGGAGCTCTCTCAGCACAGAGACGTCATGAAAATCAGCACAGTGTTAACCACAGCACAGTGAGTACTACTCTGTTCCAGGCTCTGCGTCAAGCATGATCGGGGCTCTGTGACCCTCACTGTCACAGATCTGCTGTCCTCAGGCTCCACCCACCTCACCCATCTGATCCACCTGGAAGCGCTGGGGGTCTAAAACTAGCCCAGTGGCTCTAAATTGGGGTCTGGAGAGCCCGGGAGGAGTCATGGGCACAAGATGGCTCTCGTGGGGCTCCGAGGCTCCTTGCTCTGCAGGCTTGGCTGCACGACCAGCCGTGTGTCCAGCACCTCTGCCGCCCCCAGGAACACAGCTGTCTGAACAGGTTCTTCTGGCCCAAAGGATTGGTGTGCCTCAAAGCTGCCCTGCAGGTGTGGAGCGATGAGGACAAGGGAGTGAAGGCCAGGTGCTCTCCTGAAGGTGGGAGGGGAGAGAGGCTCCTGGAGTGTGATCATTCCGAGAGCATGCGCTCACCCGGCTCTGATTCTGCAGGACATGCCACCACCTCCAGCATGGAGGGGAGGCCACACCGCTTGTCCTCAGGATGACGAATTATTCCAGCTGGTGGGCACAGGGTCACACAGCTAGTGGTAGGGAGGGAAATAGAACCCAGGCTCTCTTATACACACATGCTTAGGACCCTCTTATGAATGATTTCTTAGATTCCTGTCCCCCCAGATTTGGCCCACCCCCAGAATTCCCGAGGCCACAGCCACCTATGTTTGGATCTTCTAAGATACAAAGCCAGCTCAAGGCATCTTTCGATTTTGCCTGATAGATGTCACCGCAGACTGAGAGTTCCTTACGAACAAGAGCCATAATAATAACCAGGGTCACAAAGCACGGTCAACTTCCTCCCTGCATGTCCCCACACCCTTTAGGATGCCTCGAAGCCCCTCTGCCATCATGCTGTGACCCCACTTGGAGCAGGACCTGAGCCTAGCACCCCTGAAGGACTTGGGGTGAGGTGGCTCTGAGCTCACGACAGAGGTGCCACATCCTTCCCTCAAAGGCGAGGCCCATGGGGCCAGCGTGTCTGAGCTTTGAGGGCTTCAAGGAAGCAGAGGACACAAGCCTGCTCCCCAAACTCTGGCACCCTGCGTCATCCGTGATGTCCTGGCTCTCCTACGGAAATGACAGGGAAAGGTCAGGACAGCATGACGAGTCAAGGAAACAGGCATGTGGGGGTTCAGCTAAGGGGCAAGGATGGTGGCAGGGTGGCACAGCCACGGCTGTCACGACTACTAGTCACCCTGGAGAGACAAGGAGGTAAGATTCATGGGCGAGGTTCAGGCAGGCACCCTGGTGGCCCGGGGTCAGGAACAGGGCTCAAGAGCCCAGTAGGACATCTAGAAATAAAGATGAGAGGGAGGTGGGCCCAGGGAAGGAAACTGGGATAGCAGAGGTGCCGTAGCTGGGACCCAAGCCATCACACATCTGTGATCAAGTGTGCAGCTCCTGGCTCTGCTGTGTGACCTCCGGCATGTTACTTTGCCTGTCTGTGCTTCATCTGTAAAACGGGAACGAGAACAGCACCTACTTCAGGCAATCCTTGTGAGGCCCAAGACTACTTGAGTGTTTACACCAGTGCTTGGCACACAGGCAGCGCTGTATCGGATGAGTGATTATGAGGATTGGCCTTGATGGATGGCGATGCTAGTTCATTGCACAAAAGCTTTCTAGCTAAATCCCAGGGGTGTTGCTGTTACCTGGTTTCTGTATTTGGGGCAAGGGTTCACTTGCCCACTTGCCTGAAAGGAGTGGAGGTCCCTGATGGGGTGTCACGTGTCTCCCCACTACATAGGACAGGTGGGGAGAGCAGAAGAGGAATGTTCCAGCTGATGATGGGTTTCTGATCGCTCCAGGCCTGAGTACATCAGGGTCCCCAGGGAAGCTGTTCGGATGCCTCAGAGGGACCCGCCAACACTTGCTTCCTCAGCCAGCTCCTCTGTGGATCCAGGTGGGAGTGGCAGGCCAGGGCCTGGGGACAGGAGGGAACTCCCAGCCCACATCACTTCACAGTGGGCAGCACACTGATTCCCCATGGCCCAGCTGGCTTGTGGACAGTGCAGGGACAGCCCGGACTTCCTGTCCCTGGATGAGTGAAGGTCTGGGCTCTGCAAAGGATCTGCCCCTTCATTCTCCATCCTGCCGCCACCAGGGCCCACAAGCATGGGCCTGCACCCAAGGGGTGGGACGCGCATGTGGAGTTTAGACAGTCGGGAAGCTGAGCATGGGGGGCAAGAGGGTACCGGGGAGGCCAGGAGGGGCAGCATGAGGGTTGAGGGGAGGTGCCATCCCTATGAGAGCCGAGAGGGTTCCTGACTTTGCAGAGCTTGCTGCCTTGTGAGTGGAGGCAGGCTGATGTTACAATCATTAAGTAACAATAATAAAAGTTACAGTAATAACATCATAGTCATTACTATTATTATCATTAATAGTTGCTTCTCTCATTACCACAGAGCTCCTACTCGGCTCTCCCCAGCACTCTGCTTGCTTTCTGTCATTTAATTGCACACAACCCACTATGAGGTAGAGAATGTCATTAGTGCCTCTAGCCTAGAGATGAGGAAAAGAGGCACGGGGCAGTGACATAACTGCCCAAGGTCCCCAGCACTCAGAGGCAGCCCAGGGTCCAAGGGCTGCAGGTCACCATGACCCTGCACTGACTGGTAACACAGGATGAAAGCAGCACACCCTGTAGGTATGCGGGCATCAGGGTCAAGAGCGGGGAAAGCCAGGTGGGATGGCGACCTGCAGCAGTCATTTTGGAGGGCAGTAAGGATGAATGGAGGCATGGCAAGAAGTGGATGTTGGGGTACAGATTGGAGCAGAAAAGTCAGCATGGTGAGACGTGGAGGTGCCGCTGGTTATGGCGGGGAACAGCAGTGGGTAGGGGTAACGGAGTGCTACTCAGTCTCCCACCTCTGTCAGTCACAAAGTGGGGTGGGGGGCGGTGGAGAGGGGTCAGCCTCTGGAAGCTGCTCTGTGGAGAACAGGGCCACAAGGCTTCCTAGTGACACCGTAGAGCAGGGCTCCTAAGCAAGGGCTCTAGCACTCAGTCCATCACTAATGCTGCTGCTCCAGACGTGACTTGAACATAGTTTATGACTCCCGCTGCTGTCAGTCCTGCCTAGAATTGATCTAGGGTGCTGACATGACACCCCTACTTTGTGGGTATCCCAGGTCTGGCCAGGACCGTCCCAGGCCAGTGTGGAGGGCTTGGTCCTGTCCAGGGGTGGAGGGGTAGGGGAGGGAGGACAAAGGCCCCAATGGGGCTATTTGGCCCCTTCTGTGATTCCCACCTTTTGACCCTGAGAAGTCCTCTTGCCTCTGAGATCAATGAGGGACCAAAGGTCCACGAATCACCAGGCAGCATGTGGCTGAAGCCTGCCCCTTCCTCTGGGCTTATCCTGCCCTCCACCCACTCCTGCCTTGTCCAGCACCCTCCCTCAAACTGAGCTGCACTGACTCTGCCCATCCCACCCACAAACCCCCACTCCCCATCCTGGAAGGCTCCTCTAGTCTTGGTCCTGAGTCCTCATTTCTCCCTCCCCGCCATTCTTCCAAACCTCCCTCACGCAGGGCAGCTAGGCACAGAGGGCGGGCCTCCTGAGGTCTTCCGTTTCTGGGCACAGTCCTGACTGGGCCCTCCTGTGACAAGCACGGTTTTAAGCATGTGCCCACACATGCTCCCGGAGATCCTCTGGGGAGATCAGAGCTGCAGAGGGCCGGGGCCAGGATTTGATTCTTGGTCCCTGGGGCTGCAAAGCAAGCAATTAACCCACCGAGCCATCCCGGCTTCCACAACTAAAATGTTTATCTAGAGGTTTTGAGAAGGTTGTGTTACAATTTGTAGAAGAAACCTCCTGAATTGCGGCAAACAGACGACTGGTTCTACCATTGACAGCACACCAGCCCATAGTGCACTTGAGTGCTCAGCAGCTTGTGACTGAAAGCGGCATGGACCCCTTGCCCCACCCTCCCTATTCACCTGATCTTGTCCCAAGTCACTTTTTTTGTTTGTTGGCTTTGTTCTCCCAGATGAAAACATTCTCAAAGTTTTGCAGATGTGGAAGAGGTGAAACAAAAAAACGACAGAAGCTCTAAACGGCATCAAGATCGATAAATTCCAAACCAGTTTTAAAGTAATTCTTCTTTTTTTTTTTTTTTTATCTTTTCACATTCACAGAGAGAAATCGTCTTTTTGTCTTCAGTGCATAGTCATTTCTATTTTACTTCTTGACAGACAGAGAGAGAGACAGAGACAGAGACAGCCAGAGAACCGAACTGTGGGAACTCCCCAGTTCAGCACGTGGGTCCTGCCTGGGCCGGAGCCGGGATTCGATCCTCGGTCCTCACGGCCTCAAAGCGAGCGCTCAACCCGCTGAGCCGTCCCGGCTTTTCCCCCAAACCAGTTTTGAGCAGTGGGAATAGGGTCTCAATAGGTGTGCAGCATCAAACAAAGAGTAATTGGAAGGTGAATGAGGCTTAAACATGTAGGAATAAATACACAATTTTTTATACATAAATTTCAATTTTTTTGCCCCCCCTAAACATTTTGGGTACTTGTGCATGTCATACTAGGCTATGATGTAAAATCTATTTCTTACTGTGGGTTCCACTTGAAGAAAATTTGAGAGCCACTAACTTGATGATCTAGATTCCCCAAATCTGCCTTACTTCAATGGACTTGTGCCTCCCTCTGCCTTTCCCTAGGATTTGATTTTGCTACTATGAGAGTGTCCGTGTGCTCTAAGGGTGTTTTGAGCAGACTCCCGCCTCATGCTGAGCTGTCTTCCATCCCACCATAAGCAGAGAATGTTCAGCAGGGAGGAATGTTCAATAGGACCTCGGGGACACACAGTCACCAGGCCATGAGGTGGTGCCGGAAGCTTAGGCTCCAGGAAGAGGGCCATTGGGACAGAAGTCCCAGCTTAAAATTCTCTGAAGGTGGCCCGGGGACAGCTCCCCTGCAGTTTGGAGAACAGAAAGGAAAGGACGGAGTTCTTTGTGGGCTGCCGGGAAGCTAGCATGGACCCAGGTCTCCACAGAGTCACAGAGGACATGGCTGAAGGGACTCAAGGGAGCTTCCACATTTTGTACATGGGGAACTGTAGCCTTAATCCCTCTCCCCCCAAGAGGGAGGCCATTGATGCCTTGGAACTGTCCTGGGAACAGAACCCGTGTCTCTTAAAACTTCCCTGTGAGCTCTGCTCCCACCTCCCTGAGGGGCTGGCTCACGGAGTAGTAGGCAGGTCACACTGACAGTGCCCTCCCCCCTGCTGGGGGCTGGCTGCTGTAGACCCCACCTGGAGTCAAGGAGCCCCCAAAACAGGAAACCTGTCATAGCTCCAGAGCCCAGTCCAGGGCCTGGCTACTAGCAGACAAGAAGTTCAAGAAGTCTTTGAAGAAGGAATAAATGAATGAATGATTGAATGGATTGAATGAATAGATGAACAAATAAAGGAGTTGAGATGAAACAACACAGAATGTGACCTCTAGAAGGGGACAGTCGAAGTAGAACAGGAAGATAGTGACATTGAGAAAGATCACTTAAACGTATGATGAAACAGATGACGGGTACGGATGATGAGTTAAGTAGGAGCTGGGGGCAGGGCTGGGCTAGAGCAATCGCAGAAGGGTTCCTGAAAGTGGAGGGTAGGGGCAGGTCAGGTTTGGGCATAGTGCTGGGGTTGGGGAAGTACAGGACATACAAGGGGTCACACCTATCTAGTATGCAGACTAGAAGGGTGCTGGGGGCCTTCCTGGGCTTGGATGAGCAGGAACAATGAGAAATTGGCCAGGTGAAGGTGGAGTGGTGGGTAGCAAAGGGAGGAGAAAAGAAAGATGTGAGAAGAGACAAGATTTCCAATTTTGCATCCCCCAGAGGAAATGGGGTCCACCCAGAGCAGACCGTTTTGCTAAGACCCAGTGGTTCCAGCCACAGGCAGAGCTTGCTTGAGCCTCCCTTTGCTGCCCCTGAACTTGAAGGACCTTAGCCACCAGAGAAGCAGTGGGAATGGGACCTCTTGGTCCTGCTAGCACACACATGTATTCACCAGCTAGAGGAAGCGCTGAAGACACACGGTCTATTTCTTTCCCCACTTTTAAGACTTTCCTAGAATTTGACTACTAAGTCTCTATTGTGCATTCAAAGGCACCTGCACATGTGCATATAACACACACACATACACACACATACACACACATACCATTGTCCCCAGGAGGCCCATTTCGGGCCTGCCCATGGCTGTACCCCTCAAGGGGATGTAGGTGAACCTTTAGAGAGATTGGCCCCAAAGAAGGTAAGGGTCAGTATATGTGTGTCTGTGTGTGAAGTGTGTGTCAAATGGGTGTCTTCCTAAGGCCTAAGTCTAGGTTTTGACCAAGTGCTAAAGGATCACCAACTGGCTTCTAGCCCCTGTCTTCCTGAGGGTTGACTCTAAGCTGACAGATGGCTGCAGGGGCCCCATGTGTAGAGAACCCTCCCCACATACCTCCATGGTACCTACAGATGACCCAGATGTGAATTCCACCACTTCGTGTCCTGCTCCTGCACAGCCTCTCCGCATCCAGTCAGTTCCTCCATGTCTGTGACATGTAACTCGTGCCCTCTCCAGCCCAGATACCCAAGGACAGCAGCAGGGACAGGGGGCCCTCCAGGGTCTTCAGGTTGGCTGAATCCTCACTTTCTGATCACAGGGAGGACAGGAGCAGGGAACAGCAGCTGCCAGGGACTCCCTCTCCCTCCACAGTCACCCATCATGGGGCAGGAGCCACTAGGGAGCAGTGGTTTTTAGAGGGTTCCATCTGCATCCACAGCACCTGTTGCTATTTTTAAAACAGATTTTTTTTCTGGGGCTAAGCTGGGAATAAGCCGAGACAAAAATAGATGGGGAAGCAGCTGAGTCCTAAGAACTTCTGTCTTCCCCCTGGGCACTAAAGGCTGGCTATGAGCCCCGGGGACCATGTCACAGCCTAATCTCTGGGACTGTCAAGAAACAAGATCAGAAATCAGGGTAGAAGCCATAGGATGAATGTGGAAGGAGCATCAATCTCCCCACAATGTTTCTAGCTCTATCCCCAAAGTTGACAAGAGCTTCCCTGCCTTTGCTCATTTCCTTACCCTGTGTTCCCCATGGACAAACCCATCAAGGTGTTATATACCACCATCCTACTTACCAATCATGGTCCAGGACCTGGGCTGAGTGCTTTACAACATTATCTCACCATAGTATCTAATTTAACTGTGTAACAACCCTACGAGGGAAACACTCTTTGTAGCCCCATTTCAGAGCTGACTATAATGAGGTTCAGGGAAGTTAAGTTCCTTTCTCCAAACCATACAGCCAGCTAGGTAAGGCCCTGGGGGTTCAAATTCAGGTTCACGAGAGTCTGAGGTCCAGCCCCTTTAGTCCTCAAGCAGTTGTGGGCCAGCTCCAGAAGCACTTCATGGCCAGTGGAGCCCACAGGCTTGGGAACCAAAAAGGATAATCTATGGTTTCCATCAGGCTCCGGACTAAGAGTCAATAGCAATGGTCATCCAACCAGCGTTTATTGAGGCTCTACCCCATGTCAGATGCTGCTTGAGAGCCTGGGAGACAGGTAGACATAGCAAAGTTCTTGCTCTCAAGGAATCTAATGATCCGTCCAAGTGGCCAAGGCAGAAACCTGAGGTGCTCCTTTGATGTCTTCTCATTCACAGCTCATTCTGATCAAGGTATTATCTAATCATCACTGAATCCTGTTGATTTTACCACTCAAGTGGCTCTAGCATCTGTCCACTGCTCTCTATTCCACTTCTATCTCCCCAATCCAGGCCACCATTGTCCGTCTCCCAGACTATTCCAGTGGTCTCCCAAGTGGTCTGCATCTACCCACTCTGGCCATCTTCCAAGCAGCTTTCCACTCGAGCAATTAAAGTGAGCCTTTCAAAATGTAAGGCTTGTCCTCCTTCCCTTACAGTAGAATCCTCCAGGGCCCTTCCATTGTTCCTAGCCAAAATACTTAAAAAAAAAAAATGTTTATTTTATTGTTTCTGACAGAGACAGAGACGAGAGAGAGAGAGAGAGAGAGAGAGAGAGAGAGAGAGAGAGAGAGAGAGAGAGAAGGGGGAGGGCCCAGAGAAGTCTCCACAGTTGTACGTCCATCATCAGCTTTCGACATGGTTTCATTCCACACAGGTGGGTAGGGGTCGCATAGGGCAGGAACTGGGCTGGGGACCACCCACATGGGAGGTATGCCCGCTTGAGCCAGCGGCTGAACCAGGGGGTGAGAACTGAACTGGGGCCTCCTGCATGGAAAGCACTCCCCAGTTCAGCATATGGATCTGCCTGGGCCGGGATTCAATCCTCGGTCCCTGGGGCTGCAAAGTGAGTGCTTAACCCACTGAGCCATCCCAGCTCCCCCTAAAATACTCCTTAACCACCTCTGATGCCCTACCTATCTCCCCAGACCTCCCTCTGCCCTGACCATAACTACCTCCATCCTCATAGCCACCCCCCTCCCTCCCCACGATCACGCCGGCTCCCCCCCCACCCCCACCCCCAGCACTGCAGTCCTCCCCATCACGGAAACAGGAGCTCCGAAGGCTCCCCCTCCATGTGTGGGAGCCGGGGCTACGTGCCATGGGGGACGCAGATAGCCCTGCCAATGGAAGCTGTGGCCATGGGAGAAACATCCAGAATCAATAGTCACAGCACCTGCCTGTTCAAGTAAAAGCCTTAAGGCTGATCTGGAGTTTCCAGCCTTCCTCCATCACTAAGAAAGTTCTCCCCCATCATCAAAGGGAGCCCTGCTCTTCCTGCCCTAAGGCACGAGGTCCAACAGCCAGGATCATCTGCCAAAGGATATGGACCCCCACAGAAACAACCGCAGGACTTCTCAATGGTCATATTCCAGCGAACCTTGAGAGCATGACCATTAAGAGCGGTTTTAAATAGAAACATGAAGAGCACGTTTAAAGCAGAAAGAAGCAGGCCCATTTCCTTAGAGTCCTCAGGACATTACGTCTATAACTCTTCTGTCTCCTAATTTTAAATATGAAGAAACAGAAAAGTGTCAGAAAGGAGACCCTCTTGATCAAGGTCCTGCTGCAGGCCCTAGGATAGCCAGGCTCCCGGTCAGGTCTGAGCAGGCTGACCACAGGGAGCGGTTGAAATGGGACAGCACTGTTGTTTTCTGTCCCGTTTAAAATGGAATGTCTGGGGAAGCCGGGACAGCTCAGCAGGTTGAGTGCTTGCCTTGCAACCACGAGGGCCAGGAATCAAATCCTGGCCCTGGCACCTGCAAACCCATATGCTGAACTGCAGTTCAATTGTCACCACTGGGATGGTGGTGGAGGTTCTCATCTCCCATGTGAGAGGCCCCCAGTTTGGTTCCGACTCCACGTGGCCCCACATCCACCTGTGTGAAAGGAAAGTATGTCACAACTAACGACATACAACTATGGAGACTGCTCTGGGCCCTCCCCCTTCTCTCTGTCTCTCTTTCTATCTTTCTCACCTTCTCTCAAATAAAACAAATCTTTAAAATGAGATGTCTGGTCAGCCTAGCTCTGAGACTCTGTCTGTTAGCCCACCTGGCTTCCTGGAGAAAGTGGGGTACAGAGGGGAGCCACTCAAGAAGGGAACAGTCTCCTGCTATTAGGGCCCTCATCTTCAGGTTCCAAAGAGGTAGAATAGCACACTTTCTCTGGACTTCTAGTTATCCTCCGCAGCTGAGAGAAAAAAGACAGAATAGTAAACACAGCCTGCTCGCAGCCGGAGATGAAATTGTGGATAATGGAGGAGGAGCCACTGATGGATGCTGCCCCAGCTAAAAGGAGAAAAAAGACACCCCCCCCCCCAACTTCAGGCCCTGCAGGGCCCAAGCGGAGCAACTTGAACACTTTCTTGCTTAAACCCAACTATTTCGAAGCTGTCTTAGCTCTTAGCTTCCTTTCTGGGTCCTCCTCCCCACTTCTGAATCTCAACTCCAGACAAGATACAAGACACCAGGTGACACCAGATCACACCAGCTGCAGAGGCCAACAGAAATGGAGCGCAGAAAGGGAAGGAATAATGGTACTTAGAACATATTCAACATGTGCTGTGAACTGATTTCCATAGGAACACTTCCTCTGCACGGTTTGGAGGACCTTGCATGCGTTGACCTATTGAACCCCCTGGGCAGCCCCACGCTGAGGCCTTCAGATGGAGCAAGGTGCAGACCTGGCCTGGCTAAGTGGCGTGGTAGGGTGGTGGTGGCCAGGGGCCACGGGCCGGCATCCCACAGAGACTTTACCCCCCATGGGGCTTCCAGAGGGTCTTCTGGAAAATCTGGACAGCTGACAGTGGTTTTTTCATGTCCCAAGGCAGTCTGCTCAAGAACAGAAAGGCCCGGACTCATGGCTGTGCTAGCTGCCAGCTTATCAGTTCCCCCCAAAACGTGAAAACAAGAGTCACTGCTCCCAGATGGCTTGCAGTTTCCCCTCTTCTCTCTCTCTCTCTATCTCTTCTCCTCCTCCTTCTTCTCTGTCTCTCTCCAATCCAGTGTTCGCCTTTGTTAGTGAATGGTGATCTACTTGCTGTCCTCATCTGAGAACTGTGGTGTGCAGATAACTAACAGTGAGTCAAGGCTTGAGAGCCACGTGGGCTGGCCTAGACCCCCAGGGAGAGTGACCCAGGTTGTCCCCCCAGTCTGTTAGAGCACATGTGTCCTGTGAAACCCCTGATCCATGCACCCAGGCAATGAGCTGGCAGGTAGGCCTTGATCTCAAAAATAGAATGCAAATGGCAGGAAACTGAGGCTGCAGCTTCTCTGTACTGAGGAGACTCACGTGCCTCGCAGCTCTTGTCCACATCAGCTGACATGCTGCATGGGAGTGCAGGCCATAAGAGTTAGGGATGGGGGCTCCTGCTGGGCCTCCCCATGAGACACAAATGAAGATGTGGTGTGTGCTTTACCTCCTGTCCTGTCCTGTCCTTGTCCCGAATCCTTTCCTAATGCCAAGAAATGTGCTGTTAAATGAAAGCCCATTGTATGCTCTGAATTGGAGGTCTGATCCAAACCTGTAACTATCGATGGTGGCAAGGAACTCACAAAAGTCTCTTGAGTTTTACAGCTAAGGAAGCTAAAGCACAGAGAGGTCAAATAACTTCCCAAGGTCACACAGCCAGTGAGTAGCACAGGCAAGTTGGAACGCCCATCCATACTGCCTCTAAGGGGTGGTAGACAGTGTGGGACAGTGGGAAGGACATGGAGTACTTTATCAAGAGCTCTGCTATTCAAAGACAGCTCTGGGACCCACGTCCACCTGTAAGAGGACAATTAAACAATTAGAGGGAAATAGCTTGGCAGCCAGAGAGCTAGAAGTTAGGAAGTGAGACACCATTACTTTCGAACAAGATGCAGGAGAAGACTGAGAAAACACTCAAGTTGCAGCTGGGAGAAAAGGCCCTGGGGCTGGGAGTGCGTTGCTTTAAGAGCAGGCCAGCCTGGAGCCAGGGGAAGAACTGCAAGGTTTCCATCACAGCCTGGGAGGCCTTTGTAGACGAGGAACCAGGCCTGTGAGGGGTCTTCAGGTGAAACAGCCAGCTCTGCGATAGAGGGTTCTGTCTGCAACCTGGGAGTCTGACTGAGCAACCAGACAGAAAAGCCCTCCCAGGGTCAACGCAAGATGGGCTTTACATTGGCCTGAAGTGGCAGGGTTGTCATTGTGGTTGGGGGCAGGATGCACAGGAGAAATCCTCCACAGACCAGATTGCACTCTTCAGACAGGCCAAGGAGGATTAAGTAATTAAAATGGGGACCAGCCAGTGGCCTTCACTGGTCAAGCCTGGCCCCGGACCAGTCTCACAGGGGTGGAGGGGCTTTATAAGGTGACCAGACGTCCCGCTTTTGGCGGGACAGTCTCGATTTCTAACAATTTGTCCCGCATCCCGTGGCGTTTTAAAAAAGTCCCAATTTTTGGAAAGAATGCATGACAAGCTAGGGAACGGCGGGAGACCTAATTTTTAATCAAGAACCCCCTCCCCCCTCAGTCAATGGTGTCCCGCTTTACCAATGTTAAAATCTGGTCACCTTATATGCCCTCTGATCTCTGTGCTGTCAATTTTGCTCCCAGTACCCATCCTCCACACACCCATCCAGGCCAAACTCCTTAAAGGCGCATGGCCCACCTCATTCTTGCCTGAAGAGCCCTGCAGGCTCCCTGCCGATGCCCCCTGACCCCCACCCCACCCCAGACTTATCCTGGCCTGCGGGGCACAACCTGGCTTGGCCCTGCTTTCCTGTGCTGCTGCTCAACTCCCTGCCCTTGGCCTCACTGTGAGTGCTCCTTCTTCAAGAATGTCCTCCTTGGAGGCCTTTCCAGCTGCACGATATTCCGGGTGCTGTGCGTGCCTGTCTTTCCCATGGCCTTCTCGGATTCTCAACCCTGGATTCAGAATCTCAGGAGAGCCTTAAAATGCCCATGCCCAGGCCACACCCAGGCCAATTAAAGCAGACTCTTCTGGAGTGGGCCCAGGCATCAGAGCTTTTTAAAGCTGCCCCCCACCCCCCTCCTCCCGGGGTTCAATGTGTTGCCAGGGATTCGAACCACTGTTCTCCCGTTCACCAACACAGACCTACTCCCTTGAAGGTTCAGCCCGGCTATACCAGGTAATCATCAGGTATTTAAGGGGGCAGGCACTATTCTGAGCACTGGAAGTACAAATAACAATAGCTAATATTTATCGAGCACTTGCCATATGCCAGACACTGTTCTAAGCGCTTTACATATATTAACTCATTAAACCAGAACAGAACCACATCTTTGTGGGGTAGGTACTGTTATTTCCCCATTTTACACATGGGGAACTGGGACACAGAGAGGCAAAGCCACTTCCCCAGGGTCACACAGCGGGGGAGCCTAGCAGCAGGAGCTGCACACAGACACTGCAGCACCAGAGTCTGGGCTTGTCCGCCCTGTCCTACTCCTGCCTCCTTATTTCTCCCAGGCTGCCAGAGAGGAGCAAGAAATGAGGACATTCAGAGTGGGGGAGGATATGGAAAACGAAAGGCTGCGGGGGGGGGGGGGGGGGGGGGGGGGGGGGGGGAGGGGGGGACGCGGAAGGGGGCTGACTTTGGACTGGGCTGGGCAGTCAGGCCATCCCCAGGAGTGGTATCTAACCC
>PVKE010003059.1:0-44028 GCA_004027555.1 Craseonycteris thonglongyai | reverse complement strand
GGTATGGAAGGGCCCCCAATCCAGGTCCCACATTCCCAATTAGAGCCCCTAGAACAGTCCATCCTCCACTCTATCCTAGGACATTCATGACATGTCAAAAGAATCCAAATAAGCATGTCCTGTGGCCCTGCCACTAACTCCCATCCCCTAGGTACTCTGTATAGATACAGCCTGGTTGCCTTTGCCGGCTTTGTAGACCCAGCCTGGTACATGAACTTCTGTCCACATCCAGGTTCATTTCCTTATTATTCCAACCCAACACAAATAAAAGTGTAGGTGGGAGGTTCAGTCCTGAACCCATCAGCCATCTTCACCGAAACCCTCCTCCCCAAATCCCCATCACTCCTCAGCCAAACACAGTGTGCTCTTAAGAGACAACAAAACCCCAGCCGTACCAGGAACTGCCCAGTCACCTCTATGCCTCAGCTCCTGCTCATGTATAGTGAACGTAATCGTAGCTCTTGTCTGGCCTGCCGACCTGCTCGGCAGGCTCGTCATGAGGGCCAGATGAAGACAAGTGGACAGTAGTATGACACTCCACATTGCTGTGTGATTTAAGGGGTAGTTGTTTAAATTGTGTGTCAGGTAAGCTGGTCCACAGCGGTTTCCCTTCACACTCAGGAAAATGCCACAACTACATCTACTATGTTTAATGACAGCTCACACTTACAGTGTTCACCACATGCTCCACACTGCTCCAAGCCCTTCACACAGACTAATTCGTGTCATTCTAACAACACTGCGCAGTGGGAACTATTCTAATACCCATTTCGCAGACGAGGAAACAGAGGAACAGAGTGACCTGCTCAAGTGCACACACGGTGAGAACAGAACACAATGTCTCCCTAGGAATGGATGGGGGCCCAGGGCACACCGGCTCCCTCCGTCAGAAGGGGGCTGTGTCCATGTATTTTAGGGCATAAGCGCCCCCAGATAAGCTGCCATGTTTGTCTATCTGCTCCGTTCTCTCCTCTTAGACACAAGCTTCCCCAGGAAGCTTCCTCAGCAGACGAAGACCTCTCAGGTGTAAGGAGCCTGCCCTGTACACCTGTAACCTCTCTGTGCTCATCTCCTGCTAGCCGTTTCATGCCCAGATTTGTGCCCATCTAAGGCCTGGGGGACCATTCTCCCCCAAGTCAGTGCAACAGCCCCTATTTATCACGTGTGTAGAAACTGTGACTTTGGACAGTGGCTCTGGAACTTCTGTCTATTTCCAGGTCTCCCCTGAGTCCCCCTGTCCCCTCTTTAGGCCCTGTGATGCAAGTAGGCCTGGAGGAAGATTAAACGGTCCCTTCAGGGCCAGCTGCCCCTAAACCAGGACCACAACCCCCAAATCTCCCCTCATCTCTTCATCTGTCAGCTTCCATCTGGGTGAGATGGTAAAAGTCAGCTTAGAGTGGGGCGGGGGAGCAATCTGGGAGCGCAGCTTGAGAATGCATTTCTTAGGCGGCCTTTATCACCACCATCACCACCATGGTCACCACCACCGTCAGCGTTACATCAAGTACTGAGTCCTGAGCAAACACACACGTGCACACATGCACGTGGAAGTGCGGGGTGGGAGGAGCACCCTAAACAAGCCAGACTGGGAACCCTCAGCTCCCGCCACCTCCACCAAGTCCTAGAGTCCACAGGTAGGGTGGCGAAATGTCCAGGAGGGACAGAGGACTGCGCGTACCCATGGACTAGACTGAAGAGATGGCATGCTGGTGGCACACAGTAGACACTCCACAAGTGCCAGTGGGGTTAAATGGAATTGGAAAAGGGACCGGTGAAGGAGCAGGGGCTGGATCACAGAAGCCCCTCTTAGGCTCTCCTGCCTTGGAGCTTTGAGAGGCCGAGGGGGCTCTTTAGTAGAAGAAGGCCTCACCTGCACCCCAGCCAGTGAAGTATGGAGCCTGCAGCCTGGGTAGCAGGGGAGGCTGGGCCCGGGAAACTGGCACCAGCACGCTGAGGCACGTCCATGCTGAGTACACCTTGATCCCTAACAAGCATCGTGAGACATGACCATGAGAGGGCTCCCATGACCCTGTGAGGACAGACGGTCCCAACTCTGTCCTGCGGTCTACCTCAGCGGAAACTGGGCACAACTGGGGCTGAAACGCCCAGAGGGTGGGCCTCAGGAGGTGTTTCTCAATAGCTGGGGGTCCGATGGGAATCCATGCTCCTGAGAGCAGACAGCGAATCAGGAAAGCGCGGTCACCAAACAGCCACAGGAGTGCATGTGTTCTGGCAGAGAAGAACAGAGGGCTCGAGAGCCACTGTCACCCAAGGTGGGGCCCTCTGGGGACTCAACTTCTCATCTTTCACACAGGGACGAAATAGAGCCTCCCTGACTCCCAGAGTTGTTCTTCAGCAAGTGTACTGATGGGTATGAAAGGGCCGTGACAGCTCTGCTGTGATGGGACCTCCGGATGGGGTCAGAGATCCGTATTGTCACCCTGGCTCCGCTGCCCCACAGGGCCTTGCTCAGCCTGAGCCTGGTTCTCATCTAGACAAAGAGGAGGTGACATGGTGCCCTGCTGAGCCCTCCAGGAGGCCACACTCAGAAACGCACTTTGTTAAGTGGCCAGTGCTCTGCATGTACTGTGTGTTTGAAGCAGAAGCTGAGGAAGTGGACACAAGAGTGTATGTGTGTTTGTACATGTGGGAGCATGTGTACGGTATGTGAATGTGTGTGCATGTGCACATGTATGAGCAGGTATGTATGCATATGGGTGTTTGTGGATGTGTATAAGTATAGTGGTGTATACGTGTGCACACCCGTGCTGTGCATGTATGTGGGAGTATGTATATGTGTGGAGTGTGTTATATATGTAAGAGTGTGAGCATGTGGACTTGTGGGTGTGTGCACACATGTGTGAGTGTTTGAGTGTGTCAGGGCATGTGTATGTGTGCATGCCTGCATTGGAGTGGGGGAGGAAGGAGACACTCCCCTTCACCCAGCAGCCCTGAGAACCTGGTCATTCAAAATGGAACCCCAGTGACTGAGTTTGGGGAAGGTTCACAGCGGTCAGAGGGCATCAAGTGGAGGGAAGCCTCAGGACAGTGCCATCCAGAACAGGCTGAGAAGGAGGCTGGAGGAGCCCAGACCAGCCCCTTCCAGGGCCTAATGGCTCAGCACGTATAGCTTTACTTGGTCTGGTTCATGAACTTACAAAGCAAAGGCACAGGTTCCTAACCTGGAAGGGACTTGAGAGCACCTTCGTGCCCTGTTCTGCAGGCAAGGACAGCATGGGAGAGGTGTCAGCCCAGGTTACTGGGCAAGTTCCCAGCAGAGCTAAAGGGACAACTCATTCCAGGTTCCCCTGTACCCCAATGAGCCTCCAAGACCAGCCCCCAGTCCCTGGTGCAGTGTCAGTACCTCTGACTTTTACCTCCATGACCTCAGGTCACCATCTAGCCTCTCTCCCTTCCGCCCCAGGCAGACCTAGCTGAGCTTCATAGTGGCTTCATTATGGGAGGCATTTGTTACAAGAGATCAACTTTGCTCGCAGTATACTCTGTTAATCAGAACCCAAGTAGCTGGTTGCTTGAGATTTGGCCTGTTGCTTGAATTCCAGTTAATGCAGAGTTTACTTTCTTTTATCTGGCATCTACAAATCCCCATGGGTGCTGGTTAACTGACAGTCTACTGTACCTTTTTAGAATGACAGGGCCTCATCTCACGTCCCCTGTTGGACATTTCCAGGGTTTGAGGAACTCAGAAAACCAAGCCTGCCTTTACCCACTATGCCATCATCCCTGGCCACCCACACCTCTCTCATAAGGCACTGAGATCCAAGCCAGAACCTGGGCCTTGCTCACTCCAAAAGCTCCTCCAAGTCTTGCAGGCTGAGTGACTATATGTCATTCATTCTGGTGACCAGAGAGTCAACTAACAGCAAGACCCACTTTACAACTTCTCTGAAATAGGCAGGTACCTGCACAGAGCTCCAGGATTAGTCAGGGACTGTGGTAGATCCCAATCCCTCCTCCACCAGCTGATTTGACTAAGCAGGGGAATAGATCGTGAGAGGTAGCTAGAAAGGAAAGTGCTAGCTTTGCAGAAAAGAAGCAGGAAGTGAGTCCCAGCGAATGGGAGACAGGAGGACCAAATAGATTTTGCATCCTGTGAAAGGGAAGACTGCTCCTGGTGACCTGGATTCAAGTGGGATAGAGGAAGGGATCTGTTGAGGGAAGCTGGCCCAGGAGGGAAAAGAAGGGAGACAGATTGAGAGAGTCCCAGCATTCTGCTCCTCACATTGTGTCTGAGCAGAGTGACTGTGGCTTCGCTCCTGCGGGTGAGTGAATTAATGTAGGACAAGCCAATAATAAATGCACTGAACTCCAAAGAACCTGATTGGGGGATTTTGCAGTCTCATGTTTCAGGGCCACCGCGAGGAGACCAGGCTCTACCGCAGACAATCTCAAGCAGGCTGACAATGACAAGAGCCCAGCTTTGTTGTCTAATCTCGCCTGAAACAGTTCAGCACTTAAATCTTGTCTCTGTAGTTCCAGTTTGTCCTTCAGGTTAGTGTGGTCCCCATGAACCTTGGCCCTTGGGGGATATTCAAGCAAGGAGACCCAGATCTGCCCACATCAAAGATGCCCTATCGTCCATTGCTTGTAAGCAAGGCCACACAGAGCCTTGGACAACCTCTGCAGGACCCTCATACCTGCTACACCACCTGCAATCACAAGGCAAGGAAATCAGCCAGAAGAAAACAAAGACTGATGGATCATGAGAGGTGTGAATAGTGTCACTGCCTAAACTAGCTGATGCATCAGGACTCAGTCACATCTCTGGTTGGCCCCTCTCTCTTTCTCTTTGGCCCTAGCCTCTTGTTCTAAGGCTGTGCATTCAACCCTACCCCCTCTCCCTCCCCATCTTGATAAAATCGAGATGCCCATTCTGGGGGGCTGGGGTGGGTTGGGGTTTTGCATCACTAGCCTTCTCTGGGCTCATTGCTGCTGGTCCATGCACCACAATCCAGCGTGTCTGTCATCTCCCGGTTTTTTCCTGCCTCATCCCTCCACCTATTTTTCTAATCCTAATCTGTTAGCCTTACAAGCATGAATTCTCAATGGAGAAAACAGCACCCCCAAGGGGACAAACATTTGTTCTTGGGAGGGGTGGAAAAGAACCATACTCTTTTTCCATATAAAGCACAGATGTGCATATAATACTTAAACAGAGAGACAGTATGTCTGTGGTATTTAAATTTCATGGGTGGGAATTTAAATTCCATTGTGAAAAAAATGTTTAAAAAGATTCATGAGAGAGTAAAAGAAAGGTTGAGAAACACAGGCTTGAGGAAAATGCTCTCTACCCACTCAGGTGCCAAAGATTCAGTGATGGCCACTGGGTCACAAAGTAAATGCTACATGTATCCGTGTGTCCCCTGCTAGCAGCCTGCCACCGATCGCACCCCACTGTCTGAACCATAGGCCCCTCCTTTGCAGGTTCTTCACATCCCTTTTCCCAGAAGGCACAGGGGCCACCTAGTGGGCCAGTGATCTCACTGGTTAACTCCAGTCCCTCATGCCACTGACACATTAAAGCCCATCTTTAATGCCATCACCCTCAGGGAATGTCACATGTGGCATTTTAGTTACTTGACCTAAATTAGGAGGGGGTCACAAAGATAGCTCTGAGTGCTACGAAGTATGTTTAATGCATGAAGCCCATTCGCCCAGGCCACCCTGCCCTCAGCAACCTTGAGGAGTGAGTGTTAGCATCCTGACGCATCAGTGAGGCCTCAGGGGAGTCGAGATTCATGTCCCACCAAGTCATACCTGTTGGGTCCCCTTACGCCCAGGCTAGGGTGCTGACTGCTTGCTCAGAGCTTTTAAACAGATGGCTGTGGGTGGGTGGGGCAGGCAGCAAGCCACCGGGATGTTGGGCTCTGGGGGGCTCTGTGCAGGAGGTTCTGAAGTTGCGGTCCCCAACCAGGCCAGGAGCCAGCAGGGCGTATGCGGCACCTCACCTTGAAGGAGAGGCAATACAGAGGAGTTAAGAGGGTGGGCCTCGAATTCAGACAGAAAGGCAAGGAGCAACAATGCTGCCACTTTCTAGCTACCTGGCAGGTACCCAACTTCTCTGAATCTTGATTTTCTCATTGATGAAGTGGAGGTAATAACGATGGCAGTTTCACAGGATCGTGAGAGTTCCATGAGATAATAAAACACTGTGCCTGGCAAGTAATAAGCCATCAAAACATTGAATGGGCTGGTCTTACCAGCCTAAGAAACTTCTTGGAATATCCATTCTACTTGTTTAGTCCCCCACCTCTGAAACTCCTCCAAATTCTTAGTTACCTCTAGAATGTAAAGGACAACAAAATATGCCTTCTATGGACTTCCATAGACTTTTACTATTACTGAAATCCTCACCCTCCAAGAAGCTCTCCTGATTGCCCTCACCCTGAGCAGTCTAAACATGCCTATTTTCCCTGGTCCCCGTCTCTAGACCTGACTGCTCACTTCCTAAAAATACTATTTCTTAGGCCTTCCCATTATGGTTAGACCTTCCTCTCCACCCCTGTTCCAGTTTGCTCTTTAGTCAGACCCTGCTAAAGACACATCTGGGTCTGAATCCCTCTCCCTGATTGGTTGTGCTCCCCAACTCTGCAGATAGCTCCCAGGTCTAACCACAGGCCCTGCATAGACCCCAGCAAGAGCTGTGACCATTCACTTGGCCTGCACCTGAGACATTCCCCATGAGGCCACTTTGGGGGCAAGGATAGGTAATCAGAGAAGAGAAGGCAGGGCCTGGGTTCTGAGGGGGTATTTCCACTCAAGCTTCAGACAGAAAAGGGTGACAGATGACACTTGTAAAACACAAAGCTGGAGCATACTGAGCAAATGTTCCAGTGGCTGTAAAATTCCAAAGCAAACAAAAGAGAGGGAGGGAAACAGGTGCCACCGCCCCAGAGGTGAAATTTGCTTCTGGAATATCAATTCCCCAAGTTTTCTGGAGGGCTTCCAGGAGCCTTTTAATGATCCGCTTACTTGTGCTGGTATCAGTGCCTCCTGGCAGCTCGGTGAATGGAGAAGGCTGGGGCACAATCCTCCATGTCTCATAGGGCCCCTCCCTCTCTGCCATCCTGTCCCTCTCCAACCCTACATTTCTCCAGATTTGAACAGGGGCACCGAGATAAACATGGGCCAAACCACATCTGTGAGGCCTGCACTACTATTTTCTTTCATCGGATGAAAACACAGAAGCTTCAGGGGATAACGAACAAAGATGTGGCAGGGCCAGAATTTGAACCGAGGCCCTCCAAGTTTAGGGGCCACACCATTATATGACAATTCCATCCCTTTAAATCATTTGGACCCCCAAACAACAACTGTGTCCAAAGAAAACCCATAAGACACCCACATGGTTGCTGCTTCTGTTCAGGGTCCAATTTCACTAGGTGTCTCTGGTTGTTGTTTTGTTCTGTGTCTGCTTTCAGTCTAGCAGACTCCCCCATCAGAATGGCAATGTCCCCATGCCGATAACTGGGCTCATGTCTGCCTTTGGACAGGGGATTGTCTGAGGGAGAACAGCCCCTGCTCTGCCCCACAGGCTGGAGAGATTTGGCAAGTCTGGCACTTGGTCAGAATCCCCAATCCTTGATCTTCAGAGCTGCGGGGATGCAAGAAAGGCAATTCTAACTGTAGCCACACCAGGGACTGGCTGGGTGGCCAAAAGGCTGCCTGGTGCTCCCAGGGGCCCCACCTGCCTCATCTGCATTTCCCACCCCATGCATCCATGTCTCCATCTCAGTCTTGCCTCCTCTGCAGCCTCTCCCAGACCACCCTCCCCAGTTCTCAGATTTCTGGGCCTGGCAAAGAAACTGGAACCTCAGTGAAGCGAGGATCCGGAGCCCCCGTGGCCAGCCAGAGAGCACCCAGTGCAGCCTGATGGGAGGTGGAGCAGGGAGCTGACCTCCTAGAGCGGCACCTGTTAGAGGCGAACACAAAGGGCGGAGTGTCTTTGCATTCCCTAGGGTGAGGGCAGGGAGGTAAGTAGTTACATTCCTGGGCAGGACTTCGACCAGAAACTCTAAACTGAGGGCTGGGCAGGGGCCTGAACAGAAGCATGTGAGGAGCCGAGGACAGAGAGGGAACTCCACCTTCCCAGCCAGAGTCAGGAGGGAAAGACGACATTCCAGCAGGGACAGAGGGGACCAGCAGTGGGCACGCTCCACAAAGGCTGCCGGCGCCAAGGGCAGGCTCCCACAGGCTTCAAGTTCAGCCTGCAAGGTACCCGGAGAACAAGTCCACAGCTGGCTGGCTCCACTGTGCGTGGCTATCTAAGGTCCTCACAGAGCAGAGACCAGCTAAGGGTGCCACACCAAAACACAGGCTCTTGGCTCCCAGAATCCCCACAACCTCCAGCCTCAGCCTCAGCTTCCCCAACGTGAGCTCCAACTCAACCCTCAGCCCTCAGCCACATGCTTCCAGGCTTGATCCCTGGGGACTTCACAGCTCACAGACTGGCAGTGTCCCCCTCCCCAGCTGTGGGGGGGGCGATTTCCCGAAGCTGCCCCCTCCCCCAGCCCCACAAGGTCAATTAGCCCATTGAAGCCACAGAGGGAGCCTCCCTCCTACACGCGCAAGCACGCACACACACGCACACGTACATACCCTGTGGCAGAGCAGAGGGTCAACATCTCCAGCCACGCCTGCCACTCCAGCTATGATTTCAGGCTCTGTAAGCTCCCTCTCTCTGTAGGTGTCCGTCCATCGTTCTGTGGACAGCCCTCCATCCACTTGGCGTTGGCCTGGCTCCATCACTCTGTGGCCTCTGCTCAGGCTGCCACCTCTTTTTGTCTCAGGCTCTGGCTTTCAGGGGGCTCTGTCTTCTTCGAACTCACTGCCTATGCTTTTTTGGACTCTAGGGACAGGGAGATGGGCAGCACACCTTCCTGTTGTTGCTAGGGTCTTTGCAGAGCAAGGCACAGCTGGTCTCCGAGCAATTCACTTCACTGGCTCTTCCTCTTCCCTGCCCAGATCAAGCTTAGAACCAGGGCAGGGCTGGGTGGGGGACAGACCTGCCAACCAGGCATGGCTAATGCCAGATTCCATATTGCTTCATCATGCCATCCCAGTGCCCCAATCTGCACGCGCGCGCGCGCGCACACACACACACACACACACACATCCCCCTGATTTCCCTGCCTGAGGCCTGAGGCCAGGATAGGGTTCCTGAGTCTGCTCTCCCTACCTCCCCAAACTGCAATGATGTCTCCTTCCTGCCCTCCATCAGCACTGTATCAACCCCTCAGCACTGGTTCTACCCCACCCACCCAGCCCACAGCACAACGGAGCTGGGCTGAGGACCCAGCCCCCAGCAAATAGCTCCAGCCAGGCCTCGGCGTGTGGGGAGATGCAACAGAGTGGTCTGGCGGTAAAGTTCTCCAGCTGTTTCCACGTTTTCGTCTACCTGCGGCTCCTTTCTCTCCCTCCTGCGCCCTGGCCTCACACAGACCCGCTCTCCCTGCTCCTCCCTCCGCAGAGTTTCACCCCCACTAAGGAAAATGAGAAAGAAAAGGAAACCTCCCGCGATACAGATGAGCGAAAAGAGGGTATCCGCACGAGTGCCCGAGTGCCTGGGTGAGGACGTCCTCAAGTGGAAACGGAAGGGATGCAAAGTTCCTGGCTCCCCGGTGCATCCAGCCCCGCGCACAGTTCTCGCGGACGCCCCGATCGCGGAGACGGGCGGCAGCGGCGACCACTCACCTGGGTGAGGCAGCATCTACCTCCGGTTAGGAGGCACCGAGGCCGGCTCCGCGGGGCGCCCGGGCTCCCTGGTTCGGCCACGCATCCTTCCCCGCCCGAGACAGGCGCGAGCCGAGTAAGCCCTCGGCTCCGGCGAACAAGGCAGACGGTGGCCTCTGACGTCCACGCGGGGAGAGACCTGAGCGGCTTATTCAGTTATATCCATGGCATTTAGCAAGAAGGGAGGAAAAAGCACAAGTTGTTCTCTTCTCTTCCAGGTTAAAAAATAAGGAAAAAGAGATAATCCCACCCTAGGACGATGCAGGTAGGGTTTTCCAGATCGAAGAACCCCGGGCATTCCCGGGCACCTCGGGCATCTTGGAACGTGGGGTGTCTTCAAGTTCAGACGAGCCAGCCAGGGTGTGTGTGTGTGTGTGTGTGTGTGTGCGTGCAAGAGCGAGCCGGGCACTGAAACCCACATGCACACACACACACACTCCCCCGCCTTCCCCGCGTACACACTGCCCCCTCCCGCGCGCGCACACGCCCCCGGTCACACACACACGCACACCGATCACACGCGCAGATCCAGGAGGGGCCGGCGGGCTGCGGAGGCAGCGCGGGCCAGCGGTGAACAGCGAGGCAGTCCAGCGGCGGTGCGCACAGTCCCCGCCGAGCTCGCCGGTGCGGTCGCCCCCAGTGGCGGCCGGCGGAACTGCAGGGGCTGCGAGCCAGCCTCCAAGCCGGTCGCCCAGCGCACCCGGTTCCACACCAACCCCCAATGCCGCCGAAACCCGAGCGATCGCGGGCTCCGCGGGGGTGGCGTGGCGCGCGGACGGCGAGCCAGCGGGCTGGCCAGCGGGACCAGCACAGAGGGACAGGAGCGACCGGGGACCGCGGTGGTCGGGGACGGAAGCGGGCGGGCCGAGAGCTCCGGGAGCCGGGAGGGCGGTCCCGGCGGCGCAGCGGCGCGGGGGAAACCGGGCTGCCCAGGCTGTGCAGCTGCCGCGGGCGCTGGTGCTGCCGCCTCACGTGCGGAGCGCGTCGTGCAGCCGTCAGCCCGCCGCCTACCGGAGGAAAACCGCCGCGCCGCGCTGCGCCGGCCCGGGCTGGGGGTGGGGGCTGCGACGATCGTGCCCACCCAGTCCTAGATCCAGCTCCGATTCCCGTGCCCTAGGAGGGATCTATGGAAAAGAGCGCTGGAATCCGTGAGGTGTGCAGTGGCGCCAACTGTCTGCACAGCATTTTTATAACTCTTCCCTTGTTTGATCTTCTCAGCCACCCTCATTTGATATATGAGGAAATTGAGGTCCTAAACTATAAAGAGAGCTGTCCGAGGTGTGTGGCAGGTAGTGGGATCCCTACTCCAAGCCTAGGTGGGCTTTAGCATCAGAAGGTCTGCTTTCGGCCAGGGTCTGGTCTTCCTTTGGTCTTCTTGTCTGTCCACTTGGATCAGCAGGCAGTTTCTCAGGAAGGCAGAACTGGTCTCTACCTTCCTGAGCTTCCCAAGGGATAAGCGTACTTTTCTCACTGAAGAAACTGAAATTTTGAGATTCCTGCTGGTACTGCAGCTGGTAAATCCAGTGGCGGGAGAATGTCTCAATCCATCTCTTTCCTCCTAGTGGCTGACACCTCCCATGCACCTGTCCCAGATACCCACAGGCAGGAACGTGGGCCATGTGAGCACGTCTCTGCCACCCAGGGTTGGCTCAGCTTGATAAGTCTGTGAGATAAGACCCTGCCTCCTGTCTGTGCACATAGTGGGGTGCAGATCTGCAGAAGCCCAGGCCCCAGGCCCTATGTCCACCCAGGGGAGCTGCCAGATCAGGCTGCTGCAGACTCTAAAAGACAGGCCCTTCCCTCCAGGGCGTTTGGAAAACCTGAAGAAAGGCATGGCCAAGATGAAACTCCAGGTACTTTACAGTCAACTTGTGCAAGAAATGAGAGTCAGAAACAGGAGCAGAGGGGTAGAGGAAGAAAGGAAAATGAAAAAGGGAGGAGGAAGGAGCTGAGTAGCAGGAGGTGGGGGTAGAAACAGGAGATTGGGAAGGGAGGGGATAGGTGAAGCGATAAAGGAGAGGATCAGCAAGGAGAGTGTTTTCTTTATTGCTTACATGTGGGTTGGAATAACGTAGGTGGGGGGGCCGCAGGGAGGAGGAGCTATATAGCCCAGGCTCCGGGCTCTAAATTCCCCGATAGAAGTTTATCTCTTGCCCCACAGTCACCAAAGAGAGGATCAGAATCTAATCGCAAGGATAGGACCAAGCTCTTGGAGGAAAAAAACAAGCATTCAGGTGGTGTGGGGGAGGGGCTGGGGTCCCCAGGCATGCAGGAAGAATGGCCCAATCTCTGCTTCAAAGTGAACTCAATTCCCCACCAAAAAGTTTCCAAGCTCAGAGAAGGGAATGGACATGCCATGAAGAGCTGGAACCTGGATTATTTCTTGCACTTTGAGTAATTATGAGGATAACTGGTTTCTTTTTCTGATTATATTTGCCTCAGGATGAACTGAGCACTGCGCTAGGGGTCAGTGGCCTGGATGCTCACCATGGCTTTATACCAATGAGCTATGTAACAAGTTCATTCCACTCAAAGAGGTTGGACTGTGTACTCTCTATGGGTCTGTCCAGCTCTAGGAAACCCTGAGCAACCTTGGCAGATGGAACAGTGTGAGGACCCAGATGCACCTTGGGAGGCCAAGAGAAAACCAGTCTGTCATCACCATTCACCCTGGAAACTCCCCCAGAAGATTACCCTGAGCTGGAAAAAGGAAATGAGAACAATGGGGGATCTCTTAGGTCCTTGAGCAAGTCAGAGTGCTGGGTAGAGGCACTGCTGTGGAAGCTACCTGGACACAGGTAAGCCAGGGCTTCCCAAAGGGGTCTGTCAGAGAGAGAGAATGAGAAAGAGAGGGAGGGAAGGAGGGAGGGAGAAGAAGAAGGAGAAACAAGTTTGTAAAGAAGTCGTTCTAATGATGGGCATCTTGAATCTTCTACATATAACATTTTCCCTCTTCTAAATAGCACTGTTATGAACATCTTTGTACCTAAGTCTTTGCCCACATTTTTGGACACGATTTCCTGAAGTAGGATCACTGGGCTGAAGACTATGGGCTCCTTGAATATACTTCTTTGTTGAAACTTTGTTTCAGTTTTAAAGTCAAGGCACTGCAATGCAGGGCAGATTTCCCAGAGAGCTCCCAGAAGTGCTTCAGCATGTTTTCATAGGCCCTTTTGTGTCTGTGTGGCAGACTCTCTGCCTTGTGCTTCATGCTGCACTGCATGGCGGCACTGGAGCCTTGAGTGTAATTCCAGTACTCTTGTGTGAAGACAGTTCATGTCTCCCTGCATTCCATTTGAACTCACCTTTCTCTGCTCTCTTGTGTTGTCTGCATCCCTTGGCTTTATTATTTATTTACCGGTATTTATTTATTTTTTCCTAGGGCCATACAGGGAATCAGGCGGGGAGCCTCCTGCATGGGAGGCATGCTCCCACATGGGGGGCACACCCCCATGAGCTAGGAGTCAAACCAGGAGCCCCCCCACCCCATATGGGAAGCACACCTCAGTTCAGCATATGGGTCCGCATGGGCAGGGGCCGGGATTCGATCCTCAGACCCCAGGGCTGCAAAGCGAGCGCTCAACCCACTGAGCCCTCCCAGCTTCCCCATCTCTTGGCTTTCTGACTAGACTGTAGACACCGCTCCCTCCAACACACTTCTGGGCACATGGTGGGCTCCCAATACCCACTTGCTCAATGGGATGACAGTGATTGTTGGTAAAAAGAGCTCTCAGGAGGGGCAGGAAGGGAGAGGCATTCAGCCTGAGTAGGAGAAAGCCAAGTTAGCTTGGGCCTTCATAACTGATAGGAAGATTGTCCCAGTGCAAAGGACTGTGGGGAGCCTCTCTCTTCTCTCTATATGAGGAGGGACCCGAAATGAATAGAATTCTTCTTCTGGAGGCCGGGCCCCTTGTAGAACAGGCTTCCCCTTCTAGGTGAGTGTCCTAGGAACCATCTGCATCAGTGAACCAGCTGACAGTGTTACGAGAGGCTAAACTCGGCTTCGGTGAATGTTTTGGAGACTCTTTCATTGCATTTGCCTATTTCCTGATGGGCGATTTACACAAATAACATGCAGCATGACAGTGCACCTGCCCACACCGTGCTGAGTGTGCAGCAGTTTTTGACCAAAAACAACATGACTCCCATGTCCCATGGTCCCTATTCACTGGTTCTCACCCTGAACAGCTTTTTTGTTTGTTGTTTGTTTGTTTCCCTGGATGAAAACGTCCTCAAAGGGAAACATTTTCGTGACATGAAAGAGGTGAAACAAAAAATGGCAGAAGCACTAAAAGTCTTCAAAACCAGCACACTCAAAAACTGTTTTGAGCAGTGGAAAAAATGGCTTAGTAGGGGTATCGCATCAAATGGAAAGTACTTTGAAGGTGACTAAAGTTTAAATGTGTAAGAATAAATATGCAATTTTGTTTAAATATACTCCATTAATTTTTGGTACCCCCTCACACACTGAATCTTGAAAAATAGGGGAGAATTCGTGTAAGAAGTGATGAGGGGCAAAGGATTCAGGTTAGATGATAGGAAAAAGCCAGGAACACGAGGCTCTAGAGTCACCAGGGTAACCCGTAACCCCAGGAAGGTGCTAGATGCTTCTCAGAATCTTCCTTGGCTCCCCACAGCCTTAAGAGTGACTTTCTGGGCCAGGAAAATAGCAGATCCAGGGCGCAGTCTCATAAGGCCGTGGGACCTCCCTCCACCAAACCTACAAATGAACTGGAAGCCGGGATGAAAGCACCCATTCATGCCCCTTCCTGAGCACCAACAGCCAGCTCAGACCCCAAGTCACCACACAGGCCTCGTGGAACTTGGGCAAATCCTCCAGAGCTGAGGCCCAGCCCTGCAGTGTACTTTCTGGAGATGCAGGCTGAGTGTCTTCTCATCCTGCAGTGCCCTCTATACCTCCTCCCTTCCCCAAATGCAGGAGTAAGAAGCAGCAAAATAAGTTCTTCTTAGTATGCACATGTATTCCCAAATTCCTTCCCAGAATGACGGACACCACCTACAGCCACTCGCTGGAGTTTGTTTTCTAAATCTAGTTTACTTTCCACTGTCAAGCCCTCTGTTTACTTCTCCCCCTCCCCCAGCCCCCACAGGCTCCGTTCACAACCTCACCCTCTCACCCCTATACCAGGTCTAGGGTGGGTTCCTGATGTTTCAAAAGATCAGACAATCCTAGGAGATCATACTCGATGAATGAAAGAGTCTAGCATCTTCTACACACCACCTGGCATGTTGCTAAATGTTATTGGGGAGAAGATGGGAAAGGGGCAGAGGGAGCCTGTTCCTGGATAGAGGGGGTGTAAACCAACCCTAGAGCAATGCCTTCCAGTTTCTAAGAGCTACCTTACTTGCTCATCACAATAATCACATAAAATAGATTATGGTCCCCATTCTACAAGCAAAGAGACTAAAAGTCCTATACAGGTAACAGGATCACTGCATCAGTTTGGAGCTCTTGATGGACGATGGCACTGGAAATTAAGCGAAACCTTCTGACTACTCATGCCCTGCTCTCTAGCAGTAGCCTGAATGCCTCTGAGTGGCAGCTTGCCCGGTGCAGCCTGAAGCACAGAAGACAGTCAGTCTGCGGAAAGAAGTCCAAGGCCACCAGGCCAGCTCGGGGAAGGCTGTGCCACCTGAGAGAACTACGCTGGAATTGTGAGAGTGAGAGAGAGAGCACCAGGGGAAGATAGAGGAGCTGCATTCTGGCTCTTCAATGTGACCTTGGGCAACTCTTCCCCTTTCTGGGTCTCAACTTCTCTCTCTCTAACATGGGCAAGTTGGGGCTAAATGATCTCTAGGATCCAATGAAGAGCAATCAAGAAGAAAGCCATCCAGAGAGGGACTTGAGACAACAGATGCCATCGATCTCCCTGGCTCTTGCCTCCTGCCAGGGAAGCCCCAACTCTTCAGGATGGTGTTGAAGCAAAAACCACAATGGGCTGTGGGGAGTGCTCAGGAGAACATGGGGTAGGAGCTCTTAGCTCCCCCAGGCCTCTGGCTCTGGCCACAGCCTTCCCAGTGCTTCACCTGATCGCCCTGCCCTCCCAACGTCCTCTCTTGCCTGAGGCACGGAACTGTAAGAGCGCTAAGCAGCATCTACAGCACACTGTGTGCCAGCCACTTCTCTCAGCCCTGGACACTGGTTATTCGATTTAATTCTCATCAAAATCCTACGTGGCAGGGACTATTTCTATCTTCATTTTGCAGATACAGAAACCAAAGCCCAGAGAGGCTGAGTAACTTGCTAGATCAGAGAGTTGATAGATAGCAGAGCCACAGTTCTAACCCTGGCACTCTGACTCCACAGTCTGTGCTAGATGTGACTAGTCGTAAACTAAACCTGCTAAAAAAACCTCAGTATAAGGAAAACCACTGTCTCCGTCTCCAACTGGACAGGGCGGATTCCTCTCTTTCACACCAGCTCTTAGAACCATCCTCTGCCTCTCCACTTTTGTTTTTGTATTGTTTGGAACATACAGTCATAAACACATTGTTTGTTTTATAATCCAGTCAACTGTGGAAGCACAGCTATCATCATGTACGTCCCAGCCCCAGCACCCTCACCCAAGATATTTGTCACAGCAGGCTCTAACTGACTACAAAATTTCTTTCATTCCTTAATTAAGCCCCTGGCTTTTCTTTCAAAGAGATTTGGAGAGTGGACTAGAACCAGCCTGTTGCCAGTCCCAAGCAGGACAATAATGCAAGTTGATGGGGAGGCCAGGATAGCTTAGCAGGTTAAGTGCTTGCCTTGCAACCACGAGGTCCAAGGATCAAATCCCAGCTCTGGCCCATGCAAACCCATATGCTGAACTGTGGCTCAACTGGTAACCGCTGGGATGTCATGGCAGTAAAGGTTCTCGCCTCCCATGCGCGAGGCCCCCAGTTCAGTTCCCACCCCACACAACTCCGCATTCACCTGTGTGGAAGGAAACTATGTCACAACTAACGAAGTACAACTATGGAGATGACCCTGGGCCCTCTTCCCATTCTCTCTCTCTCTCCTTCTCTCAAAAAATAAAATAAAATAAAAATAATTCAACTTTATTTAATAAAACTGGCTTTGTAAGTACAGAGGAGGATTAAAGGAGAAATCAGCTATGGCTCCATCCTACACTCTGGTATAACTGACCAGCTACAGATTGAAATGACAACAATAAAAGAGAATAAGGCAAAAATAAAATGTTTGGAGCAATTTCTGTATTTCCAGAATAAAGAGATCACAGCCAACAAGAAAATCAATCAACAATAAAAAATAAATAAATAAAATCAAAAAGGTGTTGATATTTGATTGACACTTGAAGGACAGATAGATAGTGTTTTGGTGGGTAAAGAGATGAGAAAAGCTGATGGTTCAGATGGAGATAACAGCACAGGTGAATTCAAGGAGTCAGGACGATACAGTGAGTAGGGGCATGTGGAGTCTTCTGGTGTGACCGAAGCAAGGGCGGCAAAGAAAAAATGGTGGTTCGGATTCTGGGCTCTGTGTATAGGTTCTCTGAGTTTAAATCCAAGGCCCCCACCTGTGAGGGAAGCTATCAATACTTTTAGCTCATTGCTGAACTTCTCTGTAGTTCCAGTTCTTCATCAGTAACGTAGGAATTAACAATAATGACAATGTCACAGGTGGATGAGAAGATTAAATTACATGTCTTTAGAATATTAGATAATTGGCACAAAGCAAATTTTTAGGAAATGATAGTTGTTGTTATTTATGTTATTATTATTGAAGAGCACACTGGGAAATGGCACTACCTTGAACATGATGGAAATGGGTTTAGGCCCCCTGATGCAGGTAACTGGGCAACACTGACGTGTTTTGAACAGATCAGTGTAGGGGTTTGGTGGTTGAACTGCTAGGAGAAGGACCTGAAAAAAAACAAAAGGAAAGTGTTTATAAATTTGTTGAAATAATCCAGATAAGGGGTAAAGGGAGCCAACCCAAAAGCTGCTGTAGTGACAATAGAATGAAGGATGTTAGTAGAATAGACTGGACCCCAAAGGCAACTTGAAGTGGGGTCTGAGAAGGCAGGGTTTAAGCCCACTTCATGTTGTGATGCCTATTCAGTTGGAAGAATGGCTGGTGGCCCTGCAAGATACTGGGAAGGTGGGGAAAAGTAGGAGGGCAGGTGCAGGGTGATAAGTTCCATATGGGATGTCTGGAGATTGACAGCTTGAAGACACCAGTGTCCACTAGTCCAGGACAGAATTCAACAAATGGGTCTGGAATCATCAGGGAGACAATGGAGGGAATCCCCCAAGGAGAAAGGGTAGAGTGAGAGGGAGGTGGAGGCTGGCAGCCCGTATACTTATTTGGATTTATGCCATGTGTGCTCCTGCACCAGTCATTTTCCACATTGCACCTGTGCCCCTCCCCACAAAGCAGAAATAGTGGTTAGTGCCACGTTATGGATAAGAAGACTGGGGCCCAACAAGACTAAGTAGTTTATCCAAGGTCAGCCTGTGAGAGAAGCCAGACTGAGAGACAGAAAGACAACCCACAGAGGGTAGAAGAACAGGCTCCTGTTGTGGGGATCAAGGAAGCAGAGGGGTCTTGGAGCTTTGCTTGCCAATGTCCCTGTGCCACGACTCACACAGAGGATGCTTGTATGACACATGGAGGTAAATAGAGAAAACTTCTCTTCACCAGAGGTGTGCCATCCAGACTCCCCCAAGTTCATGTGGCAGTTCCCAGTACTAAAGTAATCACTATCTCAGCACAGCACCAAGTGGGTGTGCTATTGAAAATAGCCACAACTGGTATACCCAGACCCTACCAGTGAGAGCAGGGCCCCCAAACATCTACCCTCTCATCACTACATAATGAGGAGCTCCATTGTGGGGTGTCAGACCTGGGACTTGGGCAGCCAGGCAGTGGAAGGAGATACATGCAGGGCCGAGGCAGTGGTTTGGAAATGTTTCTGTATTTTAATCGTCCATGTGGCTGAATGGTGCATGCCGGGCCTGCCTGTGACCAACTTCTAGCACACTCATGATCCATGACACACCACCTGGGACTGGTAGCTCAGAATTTGGTAAAAATAGTGTATTTGATCTGGAAGAGGGCTGAGTCTTAGAAGATGATGACAAGTAAAGCTGAGCTTTCTGGTGTGGCCACTCTGAGGTCATCAGTGGCCTTTAAGAGAGCAATTCCTGCAATGCTATGGTGTGGACACCAGATTTTTAGTGGTTGGGACTGAGTGGGAGGTGAGGAAGTAGAAGCAGTGAATGTATAATACTTTCCCAAGAAGTTCAGCTGTGAAAGGAGGTGGAAGGTGGGATGGAGGCTCAGAAGAAATCAGAGTGGAGGAAATTCTTCTTGGGGTTGGGAAACACTTGAATGGAAGCCAAAGTAAATCAGCCAATGTAGAGAGAAATAAGGAAGAAATCTTGGGAGGTGGGACAGTAAGAGTTCAGGAATGAACCCCACAAAGAGGAAGGGGTTCTTCTTCCACAGAGACCAGAGGAAATGGACAAAGGAAAAGGAGACAACAGACATTTTGAGGTGGATGGAAGTGATGTGAGGTCTGGATTTCATAAACTGAGTGGCATGGATTGAGGCAGCAGGATCTGAGAGGAGAAGGTTGAGCAGCCACTTGGGGATGAGACTGGTCATTGGCCAGAGGATGAATATGGGTATTTCAGGCAGAAGTGAAGTTCACTGTCCTCATTATGTTATGGTAGATATTCAGAGAGGTCATGGAACTTGGTTCTGCAATTCGTCAACCTGGGAACAACAGAAAGAACCAGGACGTATGTGCTCTCTGGTTTGGGGTAGACAGGAGTGCATGCAGATGCATTGAGAGAACAGTAAACTGAGTCCTTTTGAAAGATAAGTCATGGTGTCCTGAGTAAACAGGCAAGAAAGGGTAGAGAGCAGTTATTGGTTGGCAAATGGGACGGGTGTTCTCCGAAGGGGTCTGGGATTCAGCAGACATATAACAAGAGGATGCATAAGAATTTGTGGCCGGAACAGAGAATACAGAGTTCCACATTTTCAGGCTTGTGCTGAATGTTGCCTGTTGACAAGAGACCCACTCCTGCATGCCTGCTCTTTCATACTCCCTCCCCTTTAGCACAGGGCTTTGGGCACATGGAGAACTCATTTTCAAGACTCCCTTGCCAGTTGCATTCTGCATACAATATACTGATGAGGAGCACTCGCATGACATTGGAAGGCACGAAGTAGGTGGGTGCTTATTTCCTGCTTCCGGTAGCACCATTAGTAGGGGTGTGGGCTCCTGCATCTCTGCCCAGTGTCACCAGTGGTACCCCCTGTGTCTAGGAGTGCAGGAGCCTGGGATCTGGATTGTGACACTTCCCCTTATTACTCTTTCAGCTCTCTGGGCAGTAATGGCTTCCTGAAGTTAGCAAGCTCCGGGTAACAATGACACCTTCTCTTTTTGCTTTTTAACATCTAACCAATACCTTTGATGTACATTTCCTGTATTAAATTTCCCTGCTTGAAATGCCTAGGGCAATTTCTGTTTTCCAGATGAGATAGTTTTGCCTAATGGCAAAGCCCAGGCGTGGCTGAAGTGAGGGCTCTGGATTCCATACACTCAGGTCAAATGAGTAAGCCAGCAGGGAGGTGAAACTCTCCATGTAAAAAACCACAGTTCAGGCTAGAGAGGAAGCCTCACACCCTCCTCCCAGGGCTAAATTTTATTTCAATCTCGGACTCTTCTCCCAAACATTCCTTCCCAGCTTTCATTCAACCAGAGCGTACTCCTCCCTCATTTCTCCTCAGGTAAACATCCCCCTCCCATCGGTTCCAAGGATTGAGCAAATTGTGATATATTTTTTTATAGATTTTTTTTAAAGATTTTTATTTATTTATTTATTTGACAGAGAGAGAGAGAGAGAGAGAGAGAGAGAGAGAGATACAGAGAGAGAGAGAGAGAGAGAGAGAGAGAGAGAGAGAGAGAGAGAGAGAACTGAACTGGGGGCACTCCCCAGTTCAGCATATGGGTCCGCATGGGCCAGGGCCGGGATTCAGTCCTCGGTCCCCGGGGCTGCAAAGTGAGCGCTTAACCCACTGAGCCATCCCGGCTTCCCCAAATTGTGATATATTTGTCATCCACTCTTTATGCTGCTCTCTTTTGAGCTATGTCCTCTTTGTAATTTTCCTGTCTCCAGAAATGTATTTTGTCCCCTGTTTCTGAAAGTCTTATTCTTCATTAAAACAGTTTCTTAACCTGAAGACCATGGGTGATTCTAAGGAGAGCTATGACCCAACAGAACTTACCTAGCTAATTTCACATATATGTGCATATGTTTTGTTTTGTGTCCCCCCCCCCCCCAAGAGAGAGACTATCCTATTTACCACACTTCCAGAGCAATCCTTGTTCCTTTCACCTTGAGAGTGGCTCAAGGGAGAGGAAAAGAACAATCACTAATAGTCTGAAGGACTTAATTTGCTCAAGGTTTCCAACTTTTTCTGTGACCTTGAAAAGTCACTCTCATGCCTTTGGCCTGAGTTTCTTCACCTGTGAAATAGGAACAATAAATCCTACCCTTCAGGATTATTGTAAGGATTAGAAATAATAAAAGCCAGCACAGTGCCTAGTATGGTTGACTTATAGTAAATGGCAGCTATTGGCATTGAGCTAGTTTGTGTTCCTCCAAATAAAAAAAAGACCTTTAGATAGGAAATTGAGTACACCTATTTTATTTAGGAGGTGAGCTAGAAAGTGTTTGTAGGGGAGTGGGAAGTGAGGAAAAGGAAGGAAAGAAATTCAGTAAAGACTGTATTATCAAGCAAGTGTTCCAGCTGAAGCTCATTGCACTGAGATCTCTTGTCCCTCCATGGGTGAGGAAATGAAGTATTCATCCACCTACTTGTCATCCATCATGGGCTGAGGACTTCCAGGGACATTAACTCTCCGACACAACTGGCTCCTCAGGTGTAAAATCTCAGGTGTTCACAGTAGCAACTGAGTTGTATAAAGGTGACTGCTCAAGAGATAACAGCAGAGCAATAGCAGTGACTGCCACGGTGATTAATGAGAAGCCTTCTCCTGTCCCCACAATCAGCACTGATAGGTTCTCCACTCACACCCCAAAAGGTCGTAGCTTGTTCTCTTGTCTTTACTCTGTGCTGGACTATCATTACGGTATTGTGTGCAGGCATACCTGTCTCTCCAAAAGGACTGGAAGCTCTCTGAAGGCAGGGGTTGTATCTCACCCTAGTTCTCTGATACCAGGATTTGACATGATGGCTAATACTAAACTGAAAATGTCTTGTACATATTTATAATTAATGAACTGTCCTCACAGTGGCAGTTGGAAGGTTTCTGATGGCCCCACTCTGCTACATGGGTGGCATGATTAGGCATTCTGCACACATGGTGGAAGATTTATGTCTCCTCCTATTTCCGTGGCAGGTGCCTTTATCACAGTATGTACAGTTCTTGAATCATTTTTCAAGGGATTCATGTCTCAATATTATAATCCCCAAAGCGATGATATTAGAAATTCAATTTTAAAAGGAACTGTTTAGGGTGTCAGCATGTTATGATAATTATCTGGGAGGATTCCCCCCTCCCGATTCTTCTTGAATTGCACTAGTAAGCTCTTTTTTGCCTCAATACACACAATGAGAACCATGTGGACTATTTATGTGTGTCCCCCACCCCATCTTCATCCTCCATCCCCATACTGGCAATCCACGGGGAGCGGACTGAGTTCCACAGAGCACACGCCTGAATAAGCCTGATTGCTTGCCTGTATTTCTTTATAAAACTTTAAATATTCATTGCACCATCAAATTAAATGGGATTCTTTGGCTATCATTCTTTTCACCGCACCAAGTTCTTTTCTTTGGTACCTGCCCTACCATGTGAATTCTCCAGAGGCTGGGCACTCATCTAATACTATTCCCTTTGAGTTGGCTCCCAATTCAGTGACAGCAAAAGGTTGGGGCTTGTTGCTGATGTCAGAATATCAGTTGGGGAGTAGGGGCAGCAGGGAGGGACAGCTGTTTCTTCCAGCTCAAAGAAAGTTTGAGGACGAAGTAGACACATGGAGCTGGTGAAAGAGGAAATGGAAAGCACCCAATAGGTGTATGTCAGCCTATCTTCTTCCCTCTTCACAAATTTTAAGGACAGAGTTCAGAACTTCAATATTCTTGGGTAAAAAACAGGGATCTAGGTCAGCGGGCACTACGAAGGCACTTTTAGCCCCTCAGGCCATTTCATTTCTTTGGCAGCGACCAAAGCTTAACGGGAAAGGCCAATGAGACCCTCCAGGAGAAATGGGGGGGGGGGGGCGCGGAGGGCATAAACATGCAAATCCGGGTGAATATTTGTATAGCATTGTGTTACATTTCAATGCAATATGTGATATTTTAATCGACTGCCTCTGCCTGTGCGGTCCCGACAGGGGAGTGGACCGGCGAGCCGCAGAGGAACATGCCAGGGACGGGTCCCCCATGTCCCGCTGCAGCCATTTGCAACCAGCCTGAAGTCGGAGAACGGCGCCGCGGGATGGGCCCCGCGCTGCTAGGGCGGCGGCGGCGGGATCGGGCTGCAGGGGCGGGATCGGGCTGCAGGGGCGGGGCGGGGCCTGCAGGCGGGGGCCGCTGCAGTGCGCGCTGCAGTGCGCACTGCGGGCGCTCCGCTTCGCCTACTTCACCTACTTCACCGCAGCGCCCTGCGCGGCGCGGAAGCGGCCTCCGAGGAACCAGTTTGTATACAGTGCAGGCCCAGCGAACTGTGGTTCTTGCACCTGGATGGCCGTTAGCATCACCTGTGGAGGGAGATAAAATGCATATTCCCAGCCCCTGGTGTGGTGGTGGGATTCAGTAAGCCTGGGATAGTACTAGGAGAATGTATTTTTAACACGTATCCTGGATGACTCTTTGGCACTAGTCTGAGGAATTGGAGAAACATTGCATTGGAACTTCTGATTTTTTGATTTTTTAATCTCTCCTCCCTGACTTCTCTGCCCTCACAGCCCTGTCACATTTATGCAATACACACACATACACACATGCATACAAGCCAGCATTCCTATGCACAGATTATTTAGTTATTCCCACAACGTTTTAAGCATTCATGACATTCCAGGGAGACCTTTTTTTTTTTCTCAAAGAAAAACAATCTATAAGACAAGAAAAGGGATGCTGGGATAGTTCAGAGGTTGAACGCTTGCCTCACAATCGTGAGGTCCAGGGTTCAATTCCTAACCCCAGCCGGTGCAATCCCATGTGCTGACCTACGTGCAATTGGTAACCGCTGGGGTGGCTCAGCTGTGAATGTTCTCACCTCCCAAGTGGGAGGCCCCTGGTTGGGTTCCCACCCCATGCATCCCCACATCCACCTGTGTGGAATGAAACATGTGACAACTAATGACATAGCACTGTGGAGACAGCTCTGGGCCCTCCCCCTTCTCTCTCTCTCTCTCTCTCTCTCTCTCTCTCTCTCTCTCTCTCTCTCTCTCTCTCTCTTTCTTACCTTCTCTCAAACGATAAAATAAATCTTAAAGGCAGCTGCTCTCACTGAGGTCCTCGTCCCCCAGGAAGGCAGCAAACAGGCGGAGAGCTCACTAAAGCAGAGCGCTGCGGACCCTGGTAAGGTATGTAGCTGAATGTGGGGGAAGCTCAGCTCTCTCCTAGTGTGTGCTCATACCACGGGGCAGGAGCTGCCATTCTTGGGCAGGATGTCACTCTCATGGAACCCCTGCATGGGTTTCTCATGTGCAGTCTCCTTGGTGTCACAGACAGCTCTCCATCTGTGTGGTATGTAGCACACCACCACGTCAAGTGATAATTGCTCTGCTCGTTCAGCATGCACCTCAGGGGACACCTGACTGGCTGAAAGAGCTTCCTTCATCTAGTCTTCTGTACCACAACCTTTCTTTTTATTCCCTTCTCCTTTTCTTCCTCTTTCCCTAAGATTCGGCCTCTCCCTATTTACCCACATACTCCATTTTGATGCCCCCCCCCCCCATACACAACAGAATCTCTTATTTTTCCCCTAACTTTTTTTTTTCCTAGCTGCCAGATGCCATCTTTGTTGAGGGTGGTTTGTAGTTGTTGCCAATAAGGGAGGTCCTTGAAGAGTGGAGTTGGATTGTCTATCACAACACATGGTGCAGATGAGATGCGGTTTGACTCCAGCACAGGGGCACTGGGGGTACCTTGGTGCTGAGATGGTAAGGTTGGCAACGCAGCCCTGAGGTAACAATCAAAGTTCCTAATAGTAATGGCAACCGAACTGGCTCAGTATTGGTCACAGCTCTTTCTTGCCCAGTTATATACACAAGACTCCTTTACTCCTTGACAAATACTGAGTTTTTTTAACCCCCCACTCATATTGTTTGTCTTGCTTTCTTTCCTTTGCCACCCATCACTTGGTTTCTCATGACTACTTTTATCTCCTCTCTTCTCATGAACCTGATTCTTTAGACATCCATTCTCATTCTCAATATTGTGTACTCTACAGACATACCCATTTTTTAATATTCAAACCATTCTCTTTAATTCAAGAGATTACTCTCATAAAAACTCTCTTGTAGGTCCTTCCATGAAAGCTGCCAGTTTCTCAGGGTCTATATAAGTTCATGCCTGGGATTAGAAGCCACAAGAATCCTTTATTCCTACTCTGACAAAGTGATTATGATACTTCCCTGATTTCTAAGTCATTCCAGTTTTCACCAAAGATGTCCACATTTTTTATGCCACATTCACACTTCCATAAAGTAAGCTTTGGAATGAACATTTCTGTGGCTGCTTCAGTTCTAAGCAAAGTTTCTAATGTAAGCCCTATACATGTAGCATCTGGGTTTCCTCAGTTTTTTCCCCAGACCATGACTCACGTTTGACTTTCTTGCTGGGACTGTCTTAGAACCTGATTCTTAACTTTGGTGGTTCTTTCTCCCTGAGTCTAACCCCTATTTCTTAATCTGTTTTGATATCTGATGTTCCAAAGCAGAAGTGTCACCTAGAGCTAAGGTATGCCCTCCACCATAAAACTCAGTGTACTCCCATCACCATAAACTCCCACTGTTGTGTCTCACCAACACATCAGTGGCCTCCTTGGATAGCAAAACTGGTTCAGATCCAGCCCCAGTTCCCTAGTCTCCTTGCTGTTCTCTGACACGGACTATCGGACCATCTAATGAAGGTATTAGACATGTTCCCATCAGTTCCTCCAGCTCCAGTCCAACCTGATCCTGGTCCTTCTTTTGCCCACTTCCCCACTATATTTAATGAACATGACAACCTTCAAGATATGTATTAGTGTTCCCTTTCTTCAGATGTCGAAGTTGAAGCTCACAGAGGTTGAATAATTAGTTCATAGCAACTAATGGACCCAATACTATAACACAGGATATCAGCCTTCTTAATGCAGGGGGGATTTTCAGAATGTATGAGCTTTTAGCTTTAGGGGGAGGGAAGGTCAGATATTCAAAATAAAAAAGAAGTCTTTACCTATTAGTCCTCTACAGATGGATGGATCTTCTCACTCTTGTTTTGGCCAAAGGAAGTTATATGCTTTAAGGACACTAAGCATACATAGTAGATATGGCCAATGGCCTGCCCATATCTCCCTAGTACTCACCAGCTCTGTGTCTGCTGAGGCCCTCCTATTGCGAGCACCTTGACTAAAGCTTTCCCCAGAAGTGAGAAAATGCTTGCCCCCTCACCCCACCCCAGAGGAGGCTGTAATGCTAACTCCCTGAGAAAAGTCCCTAATCAATGACAAACAAGAATTTGGAAGTTAATTATCTTGTCACCCCTCATGAAAGACAACTCTGGAACACCTGTCCTACGTCATCTCCAAAAGTTCCTAATAGGATTGAACCTCAGTTGTCTACAGTGGTAAACTAATAATTTATAGGTCTTGTGTTGGTTTCTGTTCCTGTCTCATTTTCCGATTCTGCTACTGGTGTTTCCTGGGCCCACCTCCCAAACAAACTATTTGCCTGTGAATTCTAGACTCAATGTCTGCTTCCAGGGAAAGGCAGGCTACGACAGTCCACTTGGAATCTTAGCGGTCACCTGGCTCAACCATCTTATAGATAAATGAAGTCCCAAGTGGCAGAGCTGGGCTGGAGTCATAGATGTCTCCAGCTCAGTCCAGCTTCCATTCTACCCTGGAATCCCTTCTGGCAGCCTCTGGCAGACACATATCACCGGGGATGCACCACCAGAGGTTGGTGGGACTGGTTGGGGAGTGAAGTATAGGGTAGAGAAGGAGTGAACAAGTGCAGAAAAACTCACGGTCCATAGATCTCATTATAATTCATCCCTGTACTTTGTCAACAATTTCACCACACTCTGCCTACCTGGCCATCTATGTGATCTGCAGCCCTGACACAGGTTAATCACAAAGTTCTAAAACTACAGGATCAGAAAGGTTAAAACAGTTTTGCATTGCAAGTAGCTGCTATTGCTGCTGAGCACTAGCCTTGGTGCTGAAACTCGGGCTGAACTGAGTGGAACTAGACTAGGCTGTTGGAGGCTCAGAACATCATTAGAGCAGGGCATGTGCTTTGGAATTGCTTATTGCACCTCCCTTGTAGAGGTGAGACGCAGAGGGAGAATAGGTTTGCTCTGTTGGCGTGACTACACCTGCTACTTAGGAAAATCAAATATAACTTGGCTTTGATTACCTGTGTCAGTGGAAAAGAAGGCAAAAACATATAATTCCAAGTGTCATGTAATACAGAACAATTTCTATTTTGAGTATAGATTGAACTTGAAGCCATTTGGGGGGGAAGGAAGGAGTTGCACATATACCTTTGTATTCACCTTGAGCCCTGCTGAATAGGGCAAGAAAGAGAAATATGAAAAAGGTAGGGAGAAAAGTCAGAAGGTAGGTAGCCTAGGATTAAGGATGTCCTGTGGACAGTCAACATAGGGATAAACTGCAAAACCCTCCACTAATACAAACATATTCTCTTCACCAGTCTTCACTTCACATTTCTCTCTCTCCACACACACACACACACCACACACACATACAGCATGGTTTTAAGATCTGTTTCCCAAAGAGCATCGTAGCCATCACCTTTCTCCAAAATCTCCAGCATTCTCATCTTCTTGTCAGTCTGCCATATGCATTCCAAAATCCTTCATCTTTTATCCATCCAACCATCTCCCCCTAGACCTCTGCTGCTGAGTTATGGGGAGAAAAGGTGCATTATGAAGTGGAAGCAGAGTCTGGGTCTCATGCCTTGATCTAGCCCTTTATCCCTTCCTGGGAGTTGGGCTTGGGTAATCCCCTTTTCTCACTCTGCAATGTCTGTGCAAACCTTCCTTAGCTTTTCTGAAGCCCTTTAAGCTTCCACAATTTCCTCTCAGTAGATACCAAGGCTTCCCTGTTAACAATGAAGAATTGGACTGTCAGGAGTAGATTTTTTTCTCCCTCATTAAAAATCCATCTGATCTTATAATTATCTAGTCCTTCTCTCATAAAAGAGGAAGTGTTCCTTTTTCTGCCCAAGGGAAACTCTTCTATCCATGACATAGAACTTTTCTTCTTCTACCTCTGTGAGGAACATGTCCCATAAATAATTCCTCCTCTTCTTATCAACCTTTCCTCCACTGACTCTTACCTCTCAGCACAAAAGTAGGTTCAAGGTCCTGCCATATTATAAAGGCTACTTCTAGCTGATCATCTACTTATCACCTTCTTTTAAAAGACACATTTTCTAAGACTAACCAACAATCACTATTTGCATGTTCTCCTGCCCTATTCATTTCTCAATCCACTACACTTTGGTTTTAGCCAAGTTATTTCACTGACACCACCTTTATTTAGAACACAAATTACCTCATAATTGCCATGTCCCATGGGCTTCTTCCCTACAATCCTTTCCTTACTCCATACCTCACACCTGGAGTACTTTAAAGATCATGATTCTTTCTGATATGTTTGACACCAGTCTTTTTTCTCCTACCTCTTAGACCACACCTTCTCAGTCTCTTGAGCATCCTTTACCTTATTTTTTTTGTTCCCTAGTATCCTGCCCTTGACTTATCTCTTCTCAGTTTATGCATTTTTCCTGGGTAAACCTGCTCATGCTCCTGGGCTTTCTTCTGAGTTAATTGCTCCCAAATGCATGGCCCAGCATAGGCCTTTCTGCTGAACCACACAAGAATATCCCAAGGCCTGATGAACACCCTCATTGGATGCCCATAAGCACCTCAAACTTATCCTACCTACTGTAGAAATCATCACCCTTTCCTCTAAAGGCAGCTTTTGTCTTTTATTTTCTATAGGAAAGAATGTGACTCACCGTGACTCCATTCCCCACCTTCTCACACCCTCTTATACTAGTATTGCACAGGTTATGGATCTATATAGTTACCTAATGTCTTATATCAAGAGCATACAACATACTTTTGTTTATTTGCTGGTTGAGCTTTTAAATTTTATTTTTAGGTGCTAGTGTGTGTGTGTGTGTGTGTGCATGCGCGTTACTGTCTGTCCTTCTTTTATTCTTAGTAAAACGCAATTCTAGGCAGGTGTGGGGCAACTGATAGTCAGCCATTTACACTTTAGTGCAAATGAGTTATATGTTTCTTGAAAGGGGACTACAAAAAGCAACTTGGGGAGAAAGCCTGAGTGCCTTAGAGGGTAGCTAAATTGAGAAGAAAGAGACACTCCCATGCATGGAATCAGGAAGCTGGGGTACTTGAGCAAACTCTGCCAAGTTTCCAATTTTCTTCCATCTTTGGCATTCAGTATTCACAAGCTTCAGACTGCAATAAGCTTGTTATAGATTCACATCTATTGCAGAGTTGACCCATCTTTGTCTGGCTCACATTGACTGTTGTACTTGTGAAGGTTTCAAGACTTAGGATAGAGTTGTCTGATCTATAAACATAAACTAGGGCTCTCTCTCGCTCTCTCTCTCATGCTTGCTTGCTTTTACTTAGCTATAATGTAATTAAATTTGAATTGTGGACAAAGCCCATTTGTGAGACAAGCAAATTTGGTTAGTGATATAGAGTCAAACTGGGTGAAAAAAAAATCAACAAAACTTCAAAAAGCCTAATAATTACATTATGATTGAAATTCAGTCCCTCTCTTCTTATCACCTCTCTTATTAACTTGGACAAGAGCTATAATCTCTCTTGGGACCCTCTGCTCATTGCAATTCACAGATGGGTCTGGACGTATATGTGTACAAAGCAGAGAAGGGAGAGCCATAGCATTCACCTCCCCTGCTCCCACCACCCATAGTTGAGGATCTCTAGTTTGACTAACAGAGTCCAGGAGATTAGAAGGAGACAAAAGTTATCAGAATTAGGGGTTAAGGGAATGGAATAAAGACAATTATGGAAGAATGAATGACAAGACAGCTGAAACATAAAATTGTAGAATTTGAGGATAGAACATAAGAAGAAAAATCAGATTAAGATACAGAGGGAAGGTCTTTGAGGCTCATTCATTCATGAAACAACAGATTCTTAAGGTTGAAAGTGACCTCAAGTGGCATTTATCTTAACACGCCTTCTCCATTTTCCTGACATGGAAACTGAGGCCCAAGAAGGAAATGGAGTTACCCAAGTTCTGATAGTGGTGTTCAATCAATCAACACACAATGATGTGCCCTGTGCTATGCCTGATGCTCTGGAAACTTCTGAGGAATATTGAGGTACAGTTCCCACCTTCCTTGGAAATGACACCTGAGTGACAATGAACACATCTCTCCCAAGAACATGCACCCTCAACTTTCTGTGACCAGCAGCGCACCTGGTTATAGAGAGCTGTGACCCAGGCCCTTCCTTCCCCAGCTCTTCCTAGGTTCATTTTTGGAGAAGTTCATTGAAGAGAGCTAAAGACAGGCAGGGGAGAGAAACAGAGAGAGACAAAGAGAGAGACAGACAGACAGAGAGGGAGAAAGAGAGAGAGAGAGAGAGAGAGAGAATACTGGGCAAGCAATAGCCCATTAGCCATCTCTTTTTACCTTTCAATACCAGAGCAAAAGTGTCTATAGGATGTTTATTACTTTGGGTTTTCCCTACCTCTGCTGATCTTTCTTAATGTGGCTAGCTCTTTTTAACTCTCCTTTGTGGCTGTGTCTAGAGTTCTCCACTACCTAGCAGTGAGCTATAGGTAGGCCCTGGAAGGAAGAAATGGTGCGAGTGCTTCTTTCTCATGCCCAATGTCCCCAAATGAACATGTAGATTCTCTATATATACTTGTTGGATGGATGGATGGATGGATGGATGGATGGATGGATGGATGGGCAGACAATGGGCAATGAGTATGGAAACTAAATCCCCCCAAAATAAATAACCTAGCTAAGTTCACACAGTTAGTTTTGGGCAGAGTTGAGACTAACATGAGACTCTGACTTCCAACCCAGTGTTCTACATGGCCACCACAGTACTGACAGAAAGTCCTGAAAGGCAGACGCAGACTTAGAGGTAGACCAGAGAATGACTAGCTTCTTTAATAAAGCCAGCTCAATGCCCTTGCATGAAGTCCTTAGTATTTAAGAACAAAGACAATCAAATCAAGAGTCCAAAGAGCTGGGATCTAGTCTGAACTCTGATATTGGATATTCAAGTCACATCTCTTCTTTCAGCCTCAATTTCCATATTTGTTAAACAGGTCATATATGACATTCAAGGGAAACTGAGCCCTAATATTTTAAAACCCTAATATTTTAAATCATTCTAGATGCCAATGGACACCTAAATCATTAATTCATTTAGTTAATAAATGATAATAGCAGTGATAAAAATAATCATTTTGATAGTTGTATTTTCCAGCTTGATGGAACATGTTTGGATGGAAGACTCTTCCTCTCTGTTGCAATTTGTGGAATTCAGAGCTAAATATAGCCCAGTGCCAGCCATTGCAAACACCATCATCTCAATTTAGGAAACATATTTGCACCTCCTATCAACAATCCTATGGCAGACATGCTGACAGCACTGGCAAATATTCAAGAAGACTGTTTCTTTCCATGAAAAAAAATCATGTCTGCCTCCTGGAAGAAACAGTCCAGATATTCTGTGGAAGAAACTGATGATAAGGTACAGAGGGCATAGGAATGTGTGTCACCATTGACCCTAGCACTCAGAGGTCTGGCATGCAACCACTGGTACTTATTGAGCACCTACTATGTGCAGGCTCTGTGCTAAGTAATTTATATGCAGGGTCTGGCAGGAGTAATACCATAAAGTCATAAGGCTGCTCCGTCTTGCACAAGATGGGCAACAATTTGACCATTTCACTTAAAATGTGTGCTTGAGTGTGATATTGTTATGTTACAATATGACATGCTCATAATTTTGTAATTAAAGTTTTGGTATAGATTACCAGCTCATAAAAAGGGGCGTTAGTTTTTCCAGGGTGTTAATTTTGCTGGATCCTGTATGTTACTTCTAGTCCTCACAGCGTCCTTGAAAAATAATGTCTCAAGGCCACATAGCTTACAAGTAACAGAGGAGAGATATGTATTTATGGCTGTCTCATCCCAAGGGCCATGCATCACCCACTGCATTGTTCAGCTTCTCTGTAGTTCCTGCCTTCCACCCTTCTTGGAATACTAGTAGATACTGACCATGTTGTCGACACAGTGGTAAGTATGTAAAGGCAAACAAGACTCAGTTCTTGCCACCAAAGTCCTAGTTCATGCTTAACTGATAATCAAAATGCAGTGTGACACAAATAATGATAAAGATAAATGCTGGGTAGTGGAGACATAGATTGGGGGAGACATGAGAAAATCCAGAAAGGAAGCAAAGTTTGAGTCCAAACATGAAGGGCTTCCAGTGTTTGACAGGCCATCGAGGCTTGAGATGGCCAATGGCCAAAGGAGCAGGGTGGACCAGGTCAGGGGGTATTGAGAGAGCTTGTTCTGTTTGGGGGACATTAATCACTACAGGGCAGAGACTTGTTCCCTTGGCATCAGACCATTATTACTCCTCACATTAAGTGGCACTATTAGGACACTGAAGGAGAAGAGCCAGTTCAAAGCACCCCAAATTAAGACCACCTCTCCTTCTTGCTTCACAAAACCAGAGAAGCATGGAGTCCTATCCTCAGGAGACCTCAAATTCCAGGTTCAAGAAAAACAAACAAAGAAACAAACAAACAAAAAATAGTTTAATTACCTGGGCAGTGGCCTAAGGCCAGAATAATCCAAGAAAACCCTGTCCCATACCCTTTGCCTCCAAGTCACTCTCTGCCACCCTAGCCTCTGAGCTGAACAGCGTGTCCAGGGAGCTGAAGTTTTCCAACTGAAACTGACCGCTGTTAGCCCCTTTCCATAGGGAGGTGACACTGCGGAGATGGATGCCAACGTCTGCCATTCAGTATCAAGTCCTTTCTTCCTCCTCCTCCTCTGCCATCATCCTCTGCCCTTCTCAGCCTCCTTCACACGGTCAGTTCTCACCCCTTCATTTTCTTCTCTTTTCTTCCTTCTTCTGTCTGACCCCTCCCCACTCTTCCTTGCCTTTCCTCCCACTGCTCTCCAGCAAGTCTTTCTCCAGCTGTGGCTTCACGGTGTCAGAAAACGTAAACAAGCCACTTTTCCTGCATTGTTTCTAAACTGAAGCCAATAAAATGCTCCTTCCATTTGAGAAGGAACAGCAGTAACTCGGGCACTGGCAGGGAGCACAATACACTTCTGTGTAGCTCTGAAGGGGACAGAACAGCCAGCTTGAAAATAATCCCAAGGAAAGTAGAAGAAGAAGAAGACTGTGACAGGGCTGTGACCCAACACCATGTCCCCTGCCTGTCACACCTGTCCCCATCTCTTGAAATGTGGCCAAGTCCCATCCCTTAGCCAGAGCCCCAGAACAGTCTCCACCATTCCCGCACGAAGAGGCTTCAAATAGCCCGCGTCCTGTTCAGGGTCAGCTCTCCTGACAGGGCCGGAGCAGCGCTGCCCTCTACCCCATCCTGTGCCTAGCTGCCATGAGACTGGAATTCCCAGCTGAGGGCTAGACTCAGGTCCTGGCTTCAGGGACACTCCAGCTGATAAAGCAAGTAGTCTAAGCTCTCAAAGAGCTTCCAGTCTGATGGAAGCAGCACAACCCCCGCTTTTAAGGGGTGTCCACGTTAACAGTCAGCATGAACTCACCCCAGCCTTGACGATTACCAGAGGAATGATCAATAGAAAGAGAAAGCACATGGTCTTTGGAGCTCGGGTCCTGCTGGTTATAACTGAATCCCAGCTCCTTACTTACCTGATATCTTCACCTGTAACCAGGGCTTCTTTTCCGAGCAGCCCGCACCCATGGATGGCATGGAAGCTGAGCTGTCCCTTCCTCTAACTTGTCAGTGGGCAGGCCTATGCAATGTTTGCCTATGGTTCTTGGTCTCTGTTTCAGTGGCCATTTCTGCCAGCGCCGCTTCCCTCCGGCATGCTCATGTCCGTGTCCCCGTGACTACTGTGCCAATCTCTGCCTCTTGGACTCACTCTAGAGTCACAAGAATGGCACCTTTCATTGGGGACCAGCTTCATGTGATGCCCTGTACTAGTTGCTAACAACGTCTCCATCTTCACCTCTTCATTTCAGATCCTTCCTGCATTAAGTGCCAAAGACCAATGTCGCTTTCCCGCCATTCCCATGCCTGGTTCAGAGAGGCTGCACGTCCTGGGTACCCAGTCCCAGGATGTCAGTTGAGTGGATGCCTATAGCTACAAACCCAACCAGAACAATCCGTCAGCACCTTTGCTCTGGGCCCCTTATCTAGCTTAGCACCTCAACTCCCTCAGCCCAATGCTCCCTTCAGTGAGTTCAACTCTTGAGCCCTCAGCTATTAGGTTACAAATCCATTTTCCAGATGGTCTTGCTGGCACAAGGAAAGCCTGGGATGCTGGCTCAAGGTCACCGATGTCATAAAGGGCTGGAGGTCACACCCAGCCAGTGGGCAAAGCAGAGGGCCCCGGGGAGCCGTGCATCTCTGTGGGCACGGACATGGTTCAGCCGCCATGCCGCTGTGCCTTGCAGCATGGATCCGGGCTGCAGTGGTCAGAGTGGAGCCAAAGAGGTGGGCCCGACACAGAGCTGACACGACTGTTGCACTCTTGCCAGGGACTCTGAGGAGCTCTGAGGCTGGCTGCCAAGCAGTTAGGGCCAGATCTTTGAGGATGTCCGAACACAAGCCCCCCTTTTCTGAACCACTGCCCGGGATGCAGAGTGACCCTAGCTTGGGTAGAATTGTGCCTTCTCGGGTTCTTCCTTTGCAGGACTAGCAGAGAGGGCCCAGGGCCCCTCACCATCCCTTCCTCAAGCTCCAGACAGCCTGGTGGGAGGAGAGGGAAGGGAAGGGGGCATCTCATAGCTAGAGACTCTGACTCAGGATAGGTTCCTGACTCCCCTGGGTAGGACAACATCATGTCTACCACCTCTGCTTCTCTGGGATCTCCTAGGCTGAGGGCCTGTGTGCCTGTCCCGGGATCAGGCACAGTCATGTCCTTGGCCTCTGGAGGCCCCAGGAGAGCTGTAGCTTGAGTGACTATCTTGATTGTCCTGGGATTGAGGTGGGGATGGCAGGTTCCCTGGATATAGGACTTTCAGTGCTAGAACTGACAAAGTTCTGGACAAACCCGGGTGAGCTAGTTGGTCACCCTGGAGAACCGCCTTGGCCTACCTGTTATGGGACCCCGGTTCCTGGTTCCATCTTCCTTCCTGTACGTTCAACATCTCTTTAGATGAAAAGTTTCCTGTTTAGCTTTTGTCCCTTCATAAAGGACAAAGGGAACATATTAGAGAAAGGAGTGAATAGATAGTATATCCTTGGTCACCAAGTACAAATGCTGAAAGCAAGCCATGCTGGCTTGGAGAACACCCATGAGAGAGCTGTGGGGGGAAAGAGAAGAGGATGCTTCAAGGAAGCAGGCTCTCTGACTGAGGGCTGGGACCTATAGAATTGAACTTGCAGCATTATCGAGGTTGCCCCTGCTCATCTCAGATGACTTCAAAGTGAAGACCTAGCTGTGAAGAAGGATGTTGTGGGATTGGGAGCTGTCAACAAGCTGGGTAGTCCATCTCCCCTGCATGCATGGTGGTCAGCATAGGTGCGTGCTTGCCCTCTACTCTTATTCACCCACAAACTCCTGGAACAAGCTTTCCTCTTTGTTGGTTCTCATGTTCTCTGGTTATTCTCAGCTAATGTTTGAGCTCACCTCCTCCAAGAAGTCTGCCAAGAGAAGGAGTTTCAATGAGTTTCCATTAGTCTTTACTCCATTTTCAATGTATAAACATCTTTGGTGAAGGATAGGGGTCCTTAGACCTGGACCTTTCCCACCACAGAGGAGCAGAACTCCTGAGGACAGGGCCTAGATATGGAATGGATGTGCCAGATCCTCTAATGTGACTGGGTGTCCCTTTTACTACCTGACATGGTAGTAGCACACACACTGTGATCTTTACTATAATGTACTTCTAAAGACTTTCCAATGTAATTGAAGCTAGAGCATTTGTTTTAAAATAAAATGCCTCCCTTCCCATTAGAGAGAGAGAGAGAGAGAGAGAGAGAGAGAGAGAGAGAGTATGTGTGTGTGTGTATGTGTGTGTGTAAAATACCCACTACATCTTTCTTTTAACTGTGCACTTACAAACCAGGTGGGGGTAAGAAAGAGTTCCCAGACCAATCTTCTAGGAAAGAAAAGCAAGTATAATAGCGTTAAAATTCTGTAAGTATGGGGAGAAAAACAAAACAACTAGCTAATATTTATAAGAACTAAGAATAAACAAATTAGGACTCAAGATATTTCTTCTCCAAGAGTAATAATTGTTTGTCGTCAATGAACACATGGGTTAACTTACAATTATTAGCATGGGAAAGTGTTGACTAGTAGCTGTGAAATGCAAACAGACATATGAAGATGTAATCACATCTTTGTTTCCACTAATATGACTTTAACGAAGGTAGAACATCATACTGAAAACTACAGTGATTAACTTTGAGGTCAAAGTTACCATGAACATTCTTTAATTAAGGCATGCCATCTCTGTTCTTTGGGCCAATACTTTGCTGCAAATCTGTTGCTTAAAAACTAAGCATGCTGGTCTATAACATTATAAGGAAACATTTTGTTTCCCACAAATTTTGGAATGTATAGAAATATGTTTTCCAACATTTTTAATAAAAAATTTCAAACATAATGAAAAGAAAAAATATTTTTAACGAACACCCATATATATTTATCACCTATATTCTACAATCAGTTTTTCAGAAGATTTCCTTTGTCATATATTGATCATCCCTCCATCCATTCATCTTAATTTTTGATGCATTTCAAAGTATATTATTGACATCATTGCCATTCACCTTTAAATACTTCATTATACACATCAGTAACTAGAGTTTAACATTTGTTTACAGTTCCTCTTTAGGTAAAATTTACATAATGTGAGCACATCAATCTTAAATATATCATTTGATAAGTTTTGACAAGTACACATGTCTTTATAACCCAAACCCTTAGAACATTGTCATCACTTCGGAAAGTTCCCTCACATCTCTTCCAGCTGACCACTCCCCCCTCCACAACCCCACTGCCACAAGGTAAGCACTTTTGTGAATCTCTTCACCATAAAATAATTTGCCAGTTCTGGGGTGTCATGTGCATAGAAATGGAAGCATAAGCATTCAGGGCACAGTCTCCTGCATAAGGCCTCTTCCACTTAGCATGTTTCTGAACTTCACCCATGCTGTGTGAGTCAGTAAATTATTCCTTTTGATGACTGAGTAGTGTAGTTCCTTAAATGAATGTATCAGTGTCACGCCCTGTTCTAGGTTGTGTTGAGTTTTGGACAATTACAAATAAAGGTGATATGAACATTCTACGAGGGGGGGGGGCCAAAAATATCTGGAATTTATTTATAAAAAATTGTGTGTTTATTCTTATATGTTTAAACTTCAATCCCCTTCAAAGTACTCTCCGTTTGATGTAATATATCTATCCAGAGACTTTTTCCACTGCTCAAAAACAGTTTTTAAACTCATCAATTTTGATGCCTTTTAGTACTTCTGCCGTCTTTTGTTTTACCTCTTCTACATTGGCAAAATGCCTCCCTTTGAGAATTTTTTTCATCCAGGAAACAAAACAGAAACAAACAAAAAAGAAATCTCTTTGGGTGCAATTGGGTGAATATGGAGGGTGAGACATGGCAGTCATGCCATTTTTGGTCAAAAATTGAACACCCAGTGAGCTGTGGGCAGGTGTGCTGTCATGCTGCACGTTGTTTGTGTAAATTCATGGAATGGGCAAATGCACTGAAAGAGTCTCCAAAAAAACATCCGCTGAATCCAGCACAGCGTCTCACAGGGCCAGCAGGTTCACGGATGCAGATGGTTCCTAGGACACTCAGCTAGCAGGGGAAGCCTGCACCACAGCAGCCCAGCCTCCAGATCATTCCAGTGTATTTTTTGAGGTTGCTCTCATATACAATACTTCTTGTAGACATATGCTATCATTTCATGTGGGTAAGTATCCAGCAATAAAATTACTGGATCTTAGGTTAGATACATGTTTAGTTGGATTAAAAAAAAAACACGTTCAGAACTTTTCAAAGTGATTGTTTCATTTACACGCCCATCAGTGATCTATGAGAATCCCAGTTTCAGTTCCACATCCTCACCATGGTGCTGTCAGTGGTTTCCATTTTAGCCATGCAAATTATTGTGCTGTCGTATATCATTGTAGTTTTAATTTACATCTCCCTGATTACTAATGATGTTGAACATCTTTTTTCATATAATTATTGGCCATTCATTTATCTTCCTTTGTGAAGTGTCTGTTCAAATCATTTGCCCAATTTTATTGGATTATTTGTCTTTTTATTATTGAGTTGAAGAGTGATGGTTATATTCTGGACATCACTCCTTTGTCAGATATGTGGTTTACAAATATTTCCTTTAAAATGTGGTTCGGCTGTTTTTAATCTTTTTTCTTATTTCTCAATAGTGCTTTTTGATGAGCGAAAGTTTTTAATATTTATGAAGTCTAATTTAACCATGCTTAAAAAAAACAGTTATTAGATTTATTAATCCTGTCTAGGAATCTCTCGCTATCCTCAAATTACAAAGATATTTTCTCAGTTTCTTCTAGAAGCTTTATAGTTTATGATCCATATCAAATTAATTTTTGTATATGTGTAGGACAAGGGCTGAAGTTCATTTTTTCTGTGTTAATATCCAATTCTTCTAGTGCCATTTGCTGAAAAGACTTCTCTCCATCATATTGATTTAGTGCCTTTGGCGGAAATCAAACGTTTGTAGATATCTGAGTCCATTTCCTGACTCTCTATTCTGTCACATTGATCTATTTGCTGATCTTTATGTCAGTCCATACTGTTCAGATTGAGGTAACTTTTGTAATCAGTCTTGGAGACAAGCAGCACAAGCCCGCCAACTTTATTCTTTTTAAAAGAATTGATTTAGCTATTCTAAGTCCTTTGCATTTCCATATAAAACTTAAAACTACTATGCCAATTTTCTTTTTAAAAATTTGTTGAGATTATGACTACAATTGCAGTGAATCTACAGGGAGAATCTAATTTGGAGAGATTTGATATTACACCAATTTTGAGTCTTCCAATTCCAACATGGGATATTATCCCTATTATGTAGGTCATCGTTTCTTTCTCTCAGTAGGTTTTGTATTTTTTAATCTTGCATTTATTTTCATAATGTATTCCTGAGAATTTTATGATTTGTTGCTATTATAGGTAGAATTTTAAGAATTGTTAGTTACTGGTATATAGAAATCCAATTGTTTTTAGTATTTGACCCTCTATCTTGTGATCTCAGTAAATGCACATATTATTTCTAGTAGGTGTTTTCTAGTACAAGCCCCAACCCCTTAGCATTTTCTATGTAGACAATGAGGTTATCAACAAATATAGTTTTGCTATTTCCTTTCCAATCTCTGTGCTTTTCTTGCATTACTGCACTGGCTACGTGTTCAGTAGATTGCTGAATTTAAGTGGTAACTGTTGACCTTCTTCCCTTGTTCTCTATCCTAGGAGTGTTGGAAATAATTAACTATGGATTTCTCACATTTGTGCAAGTTGTTTCTCTTCTGTAAGAGAAGTATTTACAGGCAGGAAAGACACTAGTTTCTGGGCCCTCTTTTGTTCTGGACTGTCTTTCAAGTATGTTTGTGCAGCAAACAGCCTAGGAAGACCAAGATAGAGTCTCCCTCTGGAGAAGAATGACCATTTGTTTGCTTTTCAGGATTGTCCCCCAAGACAAAGAGTGGGCAAGTTTACTAGCAGACTGTTACAAGAGATTGGGGTTCCCTAAGCTTAGGGTTCCTCATGGGTGACACAAACCCACTTTGTGTGAAATGTCCATTGGGCCCAACAAGGCTTGACTTTTATGAGAATATAAAAGTCCTGTTACCTTCTGTACTGTGAGTAGCTATGTCTTTTGTTTTTGACCCATGAGTCTCTTGTCTCCTGTCAGCATTTGCTATGGATTGAATTATGTCCCCCCCAAATTGATACATTGAAGCACTAAACCTTAGTGTGAATATATTTAGAGATAGGTGCTATAAGGAGATAAGTAAGGTTAAATGGGACCATAAGGGTGAGGCCCTGATCCAATAGGATTAGTGTCCTTATAAGATGAGACACCACAAAGTTCCCTCCACTTTTCTCCCTGTCATGCTTACAGAAAAGGCTATGTGAGGACAAATCGCTATTTATAAGCCAGGAAAAGAGCTCTCACCAGAAACAGAATCCTGCTGGGAATTTGACCTTGGGCTTTCCGACCTCTAGAACTGTGAGAAAATAAAATTTAGTTTTGTAAGCCATAAAATCTGTGGTATTTTGTCATGGCAGCCAAAGCCAACTAATACTGAATCCATAAAATATGTTAGTTTACAAATAGAGTCAAACTCAGACTTCACATTTTTTTGACAAGAAAGCATTAGATCTTTAACCATTAAGTATGATGTTTGCTATAAGAATTTTATATCACTTTTAATCAAGTTGGGAAAACCTCCCTCTTTTTAATTTTCTAAGAGTTTTTAATATAATTGGGTATTACATTTTTTTTGAAATGCTTTGTCTGTATCTGCTAATATGATCACTTTTTCTCTCCTTTATTCTATTAATATAGTGAATTACATTGATTGATTTTTAAATTTTAAACCAATCTGGCATTACTGATATTAACCTTACTTAGTCATAATGTCATATAAGTAGATCTGTATTACTATATTCATTTTGCTAATACTTCATTAAGATCTGTACTTTCTTTTATTAAGAAATCTAGCTTCATGAAAAATATTGGTCTATGGATTTTATTTTAAAGATTTATTTTATTGGAGAGAAAGAGAGAGAGAGAGAGAGAGAGAGAGAGAGAGAGAGAGAGAGAGAGAGAGAGAGAGAGAGAGAGAGAGAGAGAGGGAGAGAGAGAGAGAGAGAGAGAGGGAGAGAGAAAGAGAAAGGTGGAGGGCCCAGATCAGTCTTCATAGTCGTACATCATTAGTTGTGACATTTTTTCATTCCACACATGTGGGTGTGGAGCTATGCTGGGTGGGAATTGAACTGGGGGCTTCCTGCATGGGAGGTGAGAACATTCACTATGGGGATGAGTGGTTGCCAGTTGCACCACAGTTCAGCATATGGGTTTGCACAGGCCAGGGCCTGGATTCAATCCCCAGGCCTTGCAGTTGCAAGGCAAGTGCTCAACCTGTTGCACTAACCCAGAATCCCCTTTTTATTTCCTTAAACTCTGTTTGTCTGATTTTAGTATTAAGGTAATGCTAACCTCAAAATGGGTTAGAAAGTTTTTTCATCACCTCCTTTAGTTTATGGAAGTGTTTGTATTAGTCAACTCAAGATACCATACCAAAATACCATATACTTGATTTTCTTGCCTAGACCAGGAAATAAAAATAAACAAACAAATAAACAAAAATTGAGTTATTGTGAGCATTAATATATATGTGAAAATGGTAAAGCACTTGGTATAGGTAATGCTTACAAAGGCCAGTTACCTTTCTCTTGTGTGGCCTCTAACCACTATGCCTCTTCCTGAGCTCTAATGATCTGATAAGCTAGGATGAATTTAATGAGTGAACAGACAAAGATTAGAGAAAAGGAAACACACCTCCTGGTCCCTGCTTCCTCATAGGTTATCAGAATCTGACCCTACTAGGCTTTGATAAGTGATCGTATCTTATCTCATGGCTGCCTTAGAAAACACTTTGGTAGAGTGTCTGAGGGTTTGTTAGAAACCTGGGGCCACACAGCGTCAGTACAGTGAGTTACAAGTGCCAAAATCCCTTCATTTTCATCTCCTGTTTCTATGACACACATGAGCATACCACAAAGTGGTCACAGCACTCTATTCTTCTTAGAATCTATGGGTCAGACGGCTGGCTGTCCCCCATAGCCATCCTCCTCTCCTTCTCTTAGTAATTAATTATTTAACCCATTATTAAAATGGATCCCTTACATTTTAGCTGAACACATGGCTACTCATACATCACTTTCCAAACTATTTAATAGGGTTGTATGGTCATGTAACTAAGGTTTGTCCAATAGGAAGTGAAGACAAGCAATGCATGCAACTTTCTTATGACCTTCCAGTGAAAGGGCATGCTCTCTCCTTCCCTGTCCATGGGCTTGAGTCCAGACAGAGTATGGATGGTCCGTCATCTCAGAGCATCAACACTGAAGCAGTTTGAATCCCTGGAAACCTTGGGAGCAAGGGACACAAGGTAGTCCCACCTGCCCGGGATGACCTTGTGTAAGATTTTTCTTTATTCCAAACAGGTTTATTAAGACAACTTTCACATACAAGTTCAGGACAGAGGGGATGGAGCTTATAAGCAGGAGTCAGGAAGGGGGCCTGAGGTCTCAGGGTGGAACCCAAGAAAGAGAGTAGAAGTAAACAGAGGAGGAGAGTAGAGGGCCAGGAGAGGAGACTGACAGACTATCACATAGTGATAATGACATTGGAGATAGAGGGTCCACTATAATCCCATTTATTTATATAGATATACAGGAAATTATAGGGAGACTGGGGGTTGTCATGTTTTTAAGTGAGAATAAAATAAACCTCAATCTTATTTAAGCCCCTGTATTTTGGGGTGTCTTTGTTATTGTAATCTAACCTGAATTTTGACTAATACTGAAACCTTCCCAACTCAAAGGTCCAGGCAACCTCTACCAATGGATTGGTGTTTTATTTGAAACCCATTCACCTTCTTCATTTAGGCTTCAGATCCCCTCTGAGTAGACTTGTCATCTCTGTGAGGTCAGGAGCAATACCTGCCATCTACCACCAAGTATCTGGCATCTGGCTCAGTGCCTGGCTCTCAGCAGGGGATGAATAAGTATATGCTGAAGAAATGCATGAATGGTTTAAGCTTATCCTTCACAAAATGTAACATTAGTTACACCACCTCCCCCTGGAATAAGAATAACTGTCCCCTATATCACCTTATGCCCACTGTGAGAAAACACGGGAAAAATTTCATAAAGTTTCATGACCAAAACAATCTACATTTCTCCTGAGCAAAATTTTCTGAGATTCAAAAAACCTTAAACCACTGCTAAAGTTAAAATGTATGATTCTTCGGCTGCCAGGAACTGGGATTTGGCCTTTGACTTCATCACTGCGAACGTATAGCAGCCGTAGTAGATGTTCTGTTGTGCCAATCGGACCTCCTCCAGGGCCCAGGTGCTCACTCCCCCAGCTGCTCCAAGTGCTGCTGGCTGTGTGCTCACAAATAAAACCTCTCCTGGATTTGCCCTTGGGCAGGGTTTCCAGATACAATGCAGGGTACTTAGCTAAACTGGAATTTTAGAGAAGCAACATGTACTTTTCTTTTAGTACAACCATGTCCCATGCAACATTTGAGACATACTTATCCTAAAAAGAGATTCATTGGTAATGTGAAATTGAAAGTTAACTGGGAATCTCATGTCTTTGTTTGCTTGACCTGGCAACCCGAGCCTTGGCTGAGAGAGCTGCCTTGCTGAGGTCACAGGGATGCCCCCGGCAGCCACCTCCAGAGACTGATGCCTATGGGGCTGCAGTGGCCCAGCCTTCTTGCCTGATTTCATTCTGGGAGCTTGCTGCAGTGACTGACTCGTGGCCCACCTTCCCCTTCTGTCCAACCTGCGATTTTCTCTTCCTTTCCACAGGTGTAGACACCAAGAACACCCCTAATGAACCTCAGATTCTGCTTCCTGGGGAGCCAGGCCTGACAGAGCGCGCCTTTCAGCCACAGTTTTCCTCCCTATAGAGTTTTACCTCCTTTACCCCATTTTCCCTTTGTATGCTCTTAGTTTATCATCCTTCT
>PVKE010003058.1:40592-75841 GCA_004027555.1 Craseonycteris thonglongyai | reverse complement strand
AACAACATACAAATATAACTCAGGTATTCCATACCCCTTTAAACTGGACCTCAGAATGAAGCATGAAGAACAAACCTGAACTTGTCTCAAAGCCTAAACTGAACCACAGCCTAAAATAGAACCACTTATGAATGAGAAAATTAAAAGTTTTCCTTGGTAAGATGAGGAGTTTGGTGGAGGTCTGTGACACATTAATGTGACAATTGCTGACTAACACAATAACTAACATTTATGGAGAATTTACAATGAGCACTGAGCTAAAAGCTTCACATGTACTACCCATTCAATTATCACAATAACTCTGTAAGAAAAAATATTTTTAATTGTCTTTTTTTAATACATGATAAAACTGAAGCACAAAAAGGATCAGCACATTATCTAAAGTCTCAGAGCTAGTACATGACCAAGTAGGATTTATTTTGGTAGTTTTTTTGTTTTGTTTTGTTTTAATTTTATTGTTTTTGACAGAGAGAGAGAGATACAGAGACAGAGAGAGAACTGAACTGGGGGAACAACCCAATTCAGCACATGGGTCCACACGGGCCGGGGCCGGGATTCGATCCTCGGTCCCCAGCGCTGCAAAGTGAGCACTTAACCCACTGAGCCATCCTGGCTTCCCCCAAGTAGGATTTAAACCCCAGATATTATAACTTCAGTACTCAATCTCTTATTCATTGTGCTCCATTAGTTAGATGGAGCATTTAATCAGCGCCCAAACTGTAATTGCAGAGTGAGTGTTATCAGTAATTCACAAAGAAAATTTACCTCAAGGTGGTATTTTCCATGTGCAAGAAAACAGTTTATTATCAGAGTGCAGTGAATGCACTAATTACCAAGACCCAATTGGGTTTAGCAATTCTATCCTTCTAGTTAATGTTTAATAACACCTAAATCAGGGGTCTCAACCTTTTGGCTTCCCTCGGCCACACTGGAAGAATTGTCTTGGGCCACACATAAAATATACTAACACTAATCATAGCTGTCATTTTATTTAAAAATCTAACTAAAGTAAATGCCATGGATCATTTCTCATGTCAAAAGAATTCACTCTCAATATTCATAATAGTTAATTTCATGATACAATGTTTACTGATGTGAAATATATCTTTTATTATTTTTGAAATATGTTTCATTAAAAAGTGACAATGATTTTCTAAAAATCTTAATAGTGTTCGAGAAACCACCCAGAACCTTAATAGGAGTTCATGAGGTTGGAACACTTTGCTCTGTAAGAAGCATGATTATTTCCATTCTACCAATAATGACAAAAAGACTCAGAAATATAAATAATTTGCATGTGTTACATACGTAGTTAGTAAGTGGCAACATTAGTATATAAACCAGGGCTGTAAGACTCTAAGTTTATTCTATGAAATCATAATATCAATGAATGAATGAATAAATGAATTCTAAGCATATTATCTCAAGGTTTCTGAATAAGAAGTTATTTCCATATCCAGTTGATGGCTTTATTGAGTCAACATCAAATAATGATGTTATAACTAAATAAAAGGTGTCCCAAAATTCACGCAAGAAGTAATTTTGATAGAAAACACAGGTTTATAATTAAAAATTGTAAATTTTCATTGCTCAACAATGAAAGTGCGTTGTTCTTTCGTGTAGGGCTCCATTTTTAATAACCCTGAACTGTCAGCTGTCCACTGTCTTTTTTTTCATTGGCAACACTTTACCGCACAAATGACACAAAATTCAAATCTTTCATGAATTTTGGGACACTCTAAATTAATTCAGTGTGATCAATATTGTCTTTAGTACCTATCTATATATTTAATACTCAAAAATAAAATACTAACTATATTAGCAATGTGGCCATCAACAAATCCAAACTAAAATTTCCTTGCCCCATGTCACCAATGAGCTCCTAATACCAATTCTTAAGACCTTTTTTTTTTTCAGTTTTCATTGCTTTTGGCCACAGCAGTGGGCCATTTTCCCTCAAATGTTCTCATTTGGTTCCTGTCACATTACACTCTCCTGAATTTTTTCCTACCTCCTTACTCCTTTGTCTCTATCAATCATTGTAGTGACAAATACCAGTAGTTATATTCAGATCGACAGAAACTCCTGAGATAGACATTGCTTGATTAAATTAAATATAAATATTATGGATGGCTGTCACTGTGGCAAAAATGTGACAGAGTCAGCAACATTATCCAAGACAGGCAGAGGTATAAACTTCCAGGTCCCAAAATTCTCACTAAGTGATGCATAACAGATGACTCTATTAGAGAGAGTCACATCAGATCAAATCTTGAGGAAGGTGTACTGTCCCACCACGGCTCAGCTTTATACACAGAAGCAATCAATCTAGCCTGCAGTCTGAGACAGGTGCTTCTCTTCAATCTTCAAGTTGTAAAACATATAACATGACCTCAAGAGTACTATATATAAAGCAATCAAGCATTTTTTTCAAAATCCTTAATCTTTATGCTTTATAGTCTATTAAAGCCCAAACCATGTAAATTCATAAAATTATAAATTCACTGTCATGGAACTAAAACAAGACATCTCAGGAAGTTGTGCTATATAATCTGTTACAATCTCTTCCATATGTCCCATGAAAGAGATTGTATTACCGGTATTCTCATGTTCCACAGAGGTGGACTCTTAAAACATTCAGGTCTGAACTCCCTTCTTTTCTTCCTCCAAAATCTCAAGCATTTACTTCTGCGTTTATAATTCCAAAGTCAATTCTCTTGACATCAGCTCTACCAAGCATCCTTCTAACACTTCTGCCTGTACTGGGCATCACCACCTTGGAATTCTGCAGTCGCTGAAACTAAACTCACTGTCTTTCCATAAAAACCAGTTTCATCTCTGGCCTCCTTATTTACATTGTTTTCTGAGCTGCAGAAGAAGGTGATCATTGATTCGTCTCTTTCCCCTCTGTCCTGCATCCTATAGCCACTAAATCCTGTTCAATCAGTCTGCATAAATGTCTTTCCTGATCACTCCACACTATCACCTAGGCCCTCTTTCCCAGAGAAATACAACTGTTTCCTAACTGATTTCTATGCAAACTATATTCTCTCTCCCTCCGTTCAAACTATTTCACACTTAACCTCTTGGTCAAAAATCTTTAATGGCTTCTCACTATCTATAAAATATAATTCACACTGCCTAACCAAGTATTCAAAGTTCTCATTGGATCTCTGTGTGTATAACCCTTTCCCCCTCTTGTCTTATACATCAGCCATCCAATTCAGCCACATTGCATTCCAAAAAGGATTGGCTTTGGGAACTCATGCACAGTGATTTACTTGTCACATCTTTGATGAAAGTAGACCAAGCTTCACTGCAGAGCCTAGAGTGTGATCACAGGGCCATTTCAAAGTAACAATACCTAATTCTCCTTAAGGAAGTCAATATAAATACAGTGAGGTTGCAGAAATAGTCTCTTGGGATTTAAAGATCATGACATCAATATAGATGAAAAAATATTACCTTGGGGAGGAATCAGTAGGCAGAACAAGAGGAATTCTAAAGCAAGCCAAATGAAAGCAAATATAGTTCACAATAAGGAAAGAAACCAAAATTAGCATATCCAGACATGCTATCTCATACACAGGTGTATCATTCAACTTTTAACTATAATATTTAAAAGTAATTACTGACTTATCTATCAGACATCTCAAATATCAGTTAACAGTTTATTTCACAGTGGAATTTCTTAATGTCAAAAATAAAGAAGTCATTTTCATTTATTTTTTGGCAAACATGATCTCAGCTTCTTTCTCATTCAAGCATATTAAAATTGCTGATTTTATTTATTTAAATGTATGAACTAGTGAATTAGTGACTTATTTTTTTACTTGATACATAACTAAATGCACCAAAAATTATGTATAAGTGTTCATAATAATTATTCTAAGTATAATTAAAGGATCTATTATCTATATAATAGGCCAATGCTTAGACAAAACTAGTATTCTTTATGAGGAACTTAAATCTTCAAACTATCTTCCATAAAGGCTTAATTTTTGTTATATAAAAAATATTGCACAATTTTAACTGAAAAGATTTTAATGAATAAATGCATGTTAAATGTGAGGAAAAGTTTTCATGAATGAAAACTATAAAGATCAGTATGTAAATAGAGAAAATTATTTATATTATAAAAGATATTATGCAGCCAATTCTGGTTAGATGATTACCAAACTGTTTTCTTTACATCCTGGGTACGTTGTTACACTATACTTGTTAAGGTCCCAGGCAGATTGGAATGGCCAAGTGACTAAATGACAGTACTAGTCAACAAAATATGAGTAGGAGTGATGTTCACTGTTTCAGGCCCATCCCCTAAAATCTCCTGCCTGTATTCTCCATCATGTGTACCTGTGTCACACTGTCTACAGATGAGCCAGGTGATCTTGGAAGCCTGTGCTCAAGATGGCAAAGCTACTAGATAGAAGGAGTCTAAGTGCCTGAATTGTCACTTGGAGAAGAGCCACCTGCTGATAAGGAATATATATGAACTTTAAGTGAGTGGCAAATTCACTTTTATTATACCTGACCTATTATTAAATACATGATTTGTCTTAATTTTCTTAAAACAGCTAGCATTACCTTAACTAATATAACCTCTTATTATACCACTAACATATAACCATTAATACTCATAATTTTTAACTTTACTAATTTGAAACTTTTAATATCCCCAAAACTTAATATAAATGCATTAACTTCAAATTTAGAAATATTCATAAGTACTCTATATTTTAAATAAAATTATTTTTCAAAGTTTATTCTTTGTTTAATCCAAGCAAATACTAAGCTTTCTTTAACATTTATTTAAAAATATTAACCTTATTAACAACTTCATTGATCAATTAAATTTTTTTAAAAAACATGTCTGTTTTTAAAATCAGATAATGTAACCTGTTCTAGTAAAACAAAAAAATAAGAATCAGCCTTATCAGTTTTATCACATTTCTATAAAGCAAATAAAAAGTAGCAAAACATTCTAAGAAAACTGTGAGAAAACAACTTTAGATTAAATTTAAATGAAGTAAAAATGGTCCCACATACATAGGTCTCATTTGGTAAGAATGAATGTACAATTTTTCAAAACAGATGAAAACAAAAGAAAACCAACCCTACACAAGATTCTGAAGCTGAGGAAGTTTTCTGAATTTCCAGTCAAGCATTTGTGCTCACTTTACTAACATTTATGCATCTGTCCATCCATTCATCCATCCATTCACCCACCCATCCATACATACATACATACATACATCCTTTTGTTCATTGATTCAATAACACATATTTGTCTCTTTTTATGTGATAGGCATTGTATTAGAATCTGCTAATATAAAGATGAAATATATATATATATATGTGTGTATATATGTGTATGTGTGTGTGTGTGTATCCCTCCAGGAGTTCACAATCTAGTATTTTCATGAATAAGAAACCAATGAAATTTATATTTACTTACTACAATCACCATAAATACTATTACAAAGTATTGAGAAGCACTGGAGGAATATCTAATCCAGACCAAGGAAAAGGTTCAAGGATAGATTAAGATTGGAAGGAGGGTACATCAGAGTCAAATTTTGATGGACAGAGAGAACTAAAAATAATAAAATTGGTATGGGAAGGAGGAGAGGATGAGAACTTCAGGTGTATAAAGACAGGAGAAAAGAATATGAAAAATTTGTAAAATTACTGGTTAGTACAGTAAGTAATAAGAGATGAGAATACAGGAGTCAGTTCTTGATGTGCCCTCATTTTCCTTATTTCATAATCAAATCATTGTCATTCCACTTTTTAAAGTCTCTCCCATGCTATATTAAAATGGGACGGAATCACCTTTTCATTTTCACTGACTAAAATACAGCTATTTCTTTTTTCAGCATACTTCCATTGAATAGCTATAATGTGTCAGGGAAGTTACTAGATTCTGGGGATAAAAAATAAGTGTTCCCCTTTCTCTTTTTTCACAACACTTTATACTATCATTTACTGGATTGTTCAATAAAATAATTCATCACTCTGTATTTCTATTATTTAGTGATGTATACCTGCTTTCTCTGCTGAGCCCCAAGCTCCTGAGAACAAGAAAAATGCCTCATTCATTTTTTATCGGCCCTAAAACAGTAGCTGGTGAACAGTAAAGGTATAATGAATGTTTACTAAGTGAATGAACTGAAGCAATGAAGATAAATGGATCAGCTATAAAATAAAAAACAATCTTTTTAGGTTTTTAATGTACAATAAGGCTTTTTAAGAATATAAAATATAATGTATATTTTATATTTTGTGGAATATTTACACTAATTTATTGGTAAATAATATTTCTTACCTTTCCCAATATATATATATATATGTATGTGTGTGTATGTATGTGTGTGTGTGTGTGTGTGTGTGTGTGTATATATATATATATATATATATATATATATATATATATATAATTTATAATTTTGATAGTTTCTTAAAATATTTCTATTGGAAACTTACTCAATGTTAGTAAAGATATATGGTACATAGTATTCATTTTTTCATTTGCACAACAAATATTTATTGAGCACTTGAATTGCTTACAGTTTATACTTCATTGTCATGAAATATATGGTAATAGCTATATAATAAGTAAAATATGACTTAATTTAAGACCTAGTCAGATCCTGTGGCTAAAAAACGATTTCACTCAATATCGTATTTCATAAATAATAATTCTCACTTGTCTTCTAAGATTTTCTACCTGTTCAAAAAAAAATTAGTTGGAGCTGGAGTATGTAAGGTTACTATATAGATAATGGCTTGAACAGCATTTAAACAAGCAGGAAAGATAGGAGAATGAAAGACAATAAGCAAAGACACCAAGGAAAAAATGCCTATAATATGTCTAGGTAAATGACAAAAGAATAGGGTATTTGGTAAGAGGAGGAAGAATAGTACAAATATCATTAGATAAGAAAGAGCAGGAGTAGAATGGGAAAATCTTGACATTCTTAAAATCCAAAAACAGAAATCTGGCAAACATATAGTAGTTAAAAGTAAAATTCTCACCTATTTTTGAACCACAGAGGTTATGGAATGAAAACTTCATTTCAGGAAGGCTCATTGGGCAGTGTTACATAGATATGGGTCATAATTAAGAAAACCTGACTACAAAGAAGGAAACAAACTGGTTTAGCACTTTCTGTTCCCAACACACTGCTAAGCACATTACATATTTTCACATACTAGTCTCCATGACCACTATTTAGGATAGGAATTACTATGCTCATTTTATAGAAGAGGATTCTGAAGCTCAGAGAAAGGAAGCAACTTTCTAACCCAGGAATAGAGATAGTAAATACAAGGGGGGGGGAACCCAAAAATACTAGTAAATATAAGGAGGCACTCACAAAAAACTCAGAATTATCTTCTTGAGGTTGGGCCCCTTGTAGTACAAGCTTCCCCTACTAAATAAGTGTTCGAGAAACCCATCTGCATCTGTGTACCAGCTAATATTGTTGTGAGAGGCTGTGTTCAGCTTCAGTGAATTGTTTTGTTTTGTTTGGGTTTTTTTTTTTGAGACTCTATCAATGTATTTGCCCATTTCATGATGAGTGATTTACACAAATAATGTGCAGCATGACAATGCACCTGCCCACACCATGCTGAGTGTTCTGCAGTTTTTGACCAAAAACAGTACAACCTCCATGCCCCACTCTTCTATTCATCAGATCTACCTCCTGAGCAGTTTTGTTTTCATTTCCAATGGATGAAAAATGTCTTCAAAGAGAACCATTTTGCTGATGTGGAAGAGGTGAAACAGAAAAATGAAAGAAGCACTAAAAAGCATCAAAATTGACGACTTCAAAAACTATTTTGAGCAGTAAAAAAAGCACCATGATAGATGTATTACATCAACTGAGAGTGCTTTAAAAGTGACTGAAGTTTAAACACATAAGAATAAATACACAATGCTTTATAAACAAATTCTGCTTTTCTCAGGGGTCCCCCTCAAAGAAACATAGAAACAAGAGGATACAAGTCCTGGTCTGTACAACTCCAAATATATGCTCTTCCCAATATACAGGTGACCAGCTCAGAAACTATATAATCCAAATGTAGAAAGTTGAAGGCCTGCCCACAGTAGAGTTAATTTATTATTTTATGTAATAAATATTAATTTTGTGCCTATTATGTGTCAAATATTTTGAGCACTGGGATGACATTTTACTTATTACTTATCAAAAATAAAACCATAACCTCTGAAAAAATTAGGCCTACATTTTAATCAAAGGAGCCAAACAATAAACAATAATAAGTAAAATGTATGGAATGTTAGATGATAAATAATATGGAAGAAAATTAAGTAGTAGAAGAGGGGGATAGGAGTTGCCGGGATGGCTAACTTTGAATAGAGTAGTCAGGCAAGGCCACACTGAGAAGGTGATGTTTGATAACCTGCTAGAGAAAGCTATAAAGATATCTGAGAAAGAGAGCTTCAGACAGAAAAAACAGCAAGTGCAGGAGTCTTGAGGTAGAAGTGTGCCTGGTGGTTTACAGAAATGGCAATGAACCAAGTGTGGCTGGAACAGTGTGAGTAGGACACAGAGTAGTGAAAATGAGGTCTGAGAGGCAAGGATGGGGCAAGAGCAGGTATGTAGATCATGAAGAGCCCTCTGAGTCAGTGTAATGGTTTTACAGTAGATTCTCAGTTAACTCGCACCCATAGGGATTAGTAGATGCCAATAAATATAAGTAGACTCTCCATTAACCAGAACTCAAACAACCAGCACTCTCAAGCAACCGGCAAAATATTTTCATATGTTTTCCTCATGGCAAGATCAGAAACCACAGGAGGGTTTTAGTAGAAAAGTGACATGATTTAACTTATATTTGAAGAGAATCTCTTTGGTAACTCTTTTAAGAGTACACTATAAGGGGCAATGCTCATAGAGAAACACCAGTTTGGAGGCTCCTCAAATAATCCAGACAAAAGATGATAGTGTCTTAGACCCAGTCAAGGTGGTACAACTGGTTTGAAGTGATTGAATCCCAGGTGTATTTTGAAGGAAGAGCTGGTGGTGAGGCATGAAATAGAGAGGAGTAAAGAAGCACTCCAAAGTTATTGGAGGATAGAGGTTGGATGTATAGAGTTGCTATTTATTAAAATGAAAAAAAGTAAGGGTCCAGCAGGTTTGAGGGGAAAACATAGAAGTTCAGTTTGATTCATGTTAAAGGACATCAGACATGAGTGGAGATGTCAAACAGACAAAAAAAATGGTCTGGAGTCCAGAAGCACATCCAAGCTATATCTTTAAACTTAGAATAGTCTGGTCCATAGTAGGTGTTTAAAGCTGTGAAACTCTTTGGCATGCTTGGCCAAGAGAGTCAATACACATGAAGAAGAAAGTCCAGGGACTGAGGCCTAAGGCACGTGAGTGTTAAATGGTCAGGGATATGAGGAGAACCAGCAAAGGAGACTGAAAAAGAGTAGCCAGTTAAAAAAAAAAAAAAAATGAAAACCAGGAGAGTATGGGGCTAGAAAGTCAAGTGAAGAAAGTGAAGGAGAAAACCATATTCAACTTTGTCAAATGTTCCTTAAAAATCAAGTAAGAAAAGAATTAAGAAATGTCTATTGTAATTATCAATGTAGAAGTTACTGGAGACCTCAACAGGGTAGTTAACAAGACTTGGTGAAGGAAAAAGCCTGATAAGACTAATTTGGGGGGAAGCCGGGATGGCTCAGTGGGTTGAGCGCTCACTTTGCAGCCCCAGAAACTGAGGATCGAATCCCGGCCCCGGCCTGTGCAGACCTATGTGCTGAACTGGGGAGTGCCCCCAGTTCGGTTCTCACTGGGGTGAAGACCCCAGCCCAGTTCCTGCTCTGTGCAGCCCCACTCTCACCTGTGGAATGAAACTATGTGGAAAAACAAATGATGTGCAACTATGGAGACTGTTCTGGGCCCTCCCCGTTCTCTCTGTCTCTGTCTCTGTATCTCTCTCTCTGTCAAAAACAATAAAAATAAATCTTAAAAAAAAAGACTAATTTTGTTTGTTTGTTTGTTTGTTTGTTTTTAAGACTGATTTTAAAAGAACGTGGGGGGGAGCTGGATGGTTCCATGGGTTGAGCATTTATCTTGCAAGCCTAGGGTCCGAGGATCGAATTGCAGCTCCAGCCTGTATGGACCCATATGCTGAGCTGGGGTTTGCCCCCAGCTCAATTCTCGCCAGCGTGAGCTTCCCATGTGGAAGGCCTCCAGTTTGACTCCCACCCTGGGAGTGGCTTCCCATGTAGGAGATCCCCAGCTGGCAGAGTTGTGCCTCCCACATGGGAGGCTATGGGCCCAGTTCCTGCCCTGCACAGCCCCATGCCCACCTGTGGAACGAAACTACTGTATATCGAAAACTAATGCACAACTATGGAGACTTCTCTGGGCCTCCCCTCTTTCTCTGTCTCTCTCTGTCAAAAACAATGAAAATAAATCTTAAAGAGAAAAAAGAGAAAGAACATGAAAGAGAGACACTAGAAACAGCAAAAAGAGATAGTTCTTTCAATGTTTAATTGTAAAAATTAATAAAGAAATGAGGCAGTTCCTGCAAAGTGAAGTGTGATCAAGCCTAAAGGGCAACTCTAGTAGACCAGGAGAACCAGAGAACTGGGAAATAATCAAACATAATACCAAAGTTTTTATTTGGAATAGCTATTAATAAATATCTAATAAAATATATATTTTATTAGAAATATCTATTCTATTATTGAAAGAAAAATGAAAAATGGGCACAGTTACAGATTTGGGTGGGAAGATGATCAATTTACATGACAGGCTGGGTTTGAAATGACAATGGGAAGTTTGAGTAAAGGAGTTTTGGCAACTGGAGAGAAGTGAGAAGTTGAAGATAGAATTGTAGATTTGCAAATAAATAACATTGTATTGCTACCTGAAATCAAAGAGCATTTCCCTCTCCATGGAAGAGAATGCCTAAAAAACAAAAAACAAACAAACAAAACAAAAAAACCCAAGGGACTGTGAGAAGAAAGGGGAGCCAGCTAAGGAAAACAAAAAATAAGAAAAGTGGTTGCCTGGTTGATATAAAAGGAATCAAGGAGGAAAAGAAGTTAATTTGGAAAGTCTTCCTTAATCACCCCTATCGAGTTTAGTATCTTTCCCATGTATCTAATACTACCTTGTAATTCCACCATTAGAACAATTATTACATAACTGCATAACTGTCTATGTCCATTTATATACTCATTGCTAAAATATAAGTTAGCTCAGTGATAGCAGGGATCCTATCAATTTTGTCAGCTGTTGTATATACTTCAGGGCCTACCACAGAACATGACACACAGTAGATATACAGTAAGTAATTTTTTCACATACCGTATTATTAAATGTATTATTCTATAAATATCATACAGACATCTGAAATTAACAGCATTAGCAATGAATTTAGAGAGGGATAAAAACTTTCCAATTTTGCTTCTTAAATTACCTGCCTGAAACTTTTAATTAAAAACAACAACAACAAACCACATTCCATGAGCTACAAAGAAGGTCCTTTCTAGTCTGAACTACCATTTTCATTCCATTCTATTCTCTTATTAGTTCACTATAGTCCAGCCTACTATATTGGCTTTCTTTCTTTGGTACTTAAACATACTAAGTATTTTGCTAATTCAGGAAAGAATATTTCCTTTTATTCCAAATTTTCTTTCCTTGTTACTTTTTATGCCGGATCCTTTTCCTCCTTCAGATTACAGTTTATATAGTACATCACTCCTCAGAGAGGCCTCCTCTACCCACTGTATATAAACAACCACACTCCACTCCCAGTTACTCTATATCATTACTATGTATGAGTCAGAATATCTTGGTTAATTCATTATGCCTCCTGGCATATATATGAACAATCAGAGCACCTCTTAAAATCAGGTTTTAAACAAGAAAAAAAGTTTTCAAATATGTCTTTTCATATCTGATTTATGAATATAGAATTTTTATGCTTTAGACTGTGACATTACTATGTCTAGAAAATATCAGATTCTTCAGTGTTTATGACTGGATTCTCAAAACCATAAAAAGCCACTTGTTCCAAAGGATAAGATAAAATTATAGCACTTTTAAATCAAAATGCAGATACAAGTCCCTTCTGATATTATGTTCTCTCTCTTCTCCTCTTCCACTCTTACTTCCTCTCTCCTTACCCCTCTTCATACACAAACAAACACACACACAAGCATTTTTGTCATTGGTTATGTATTCTAGTTGAAGGGGAATGATACCAGTAAAAAGACAATTAAGTTATTGTAAATGTGAAGCACAATCTTTGTGATCATCTCACTTCCTAAAACCTTATCTGGAACTTTGCTTAACTTTCATGAAGGATAATACCAAGCCAATACATTCTTTTAATACTATCAAGGTAAATGACCTCATGTTACTTTATATTACCCAGAACCCCAAGGGTCATAACTATGAGGAGATGAAATGAGTTCTGATTATATGTAGCAGAATTAATGAGAAGAAAGATATTGCTAATATGAAATTATAAAAGAGCTGTGAATAATAAACTAACATTTATTGCGCACTTGCTATATGCTAGGAATGATAAGCACTTGGACAGACAATTAAAAAATATTGTTCCCATGTTCACAATTTCATTCTTATATAGAGTTTTATTTAAATAGAGAGAAGGGCAGGGAGTAGCAGGCAGTGGTGGCATGTGGAGATCAGGAGGAAGACAGATCTTCAAAGAACAAGCAAGCAGAAGTGAATATAGTCTATGAGTCTGAAGAACTGAAAAGTATGATAAGGATGATAATATATTCTTTTGAATACTACTTCACACTTTATTTGGTATTTTAACACCATTGTCATTTAATTTCAAGCATAAAAATTTCTAAAAGGTAAGTTATATACAATGTAAGATAAAAATCATGATCATCTTAATAGATGCAGAAAAAGCATTTGACAAAATACATCATTTCATGATAAAAACGTTCACCAACTTGAGTATTAAAGGAACATACCTCAACATAATAAAGACTGTATACAAAAACCCACAGCTGACATCACACTCAGCAATGAAAGGCTGAAAGCTTTTTCTTTAAGATCAGGAATAAGACGAGAGTGCCCATCCTCCCCAATGTTATTCAACAAAGTACTGGAAATCCTAGCCAAAGCAATTAGATTTAACAAAAAATAAATAAATAAAATCCATCTAAATCAGAAAAAAAGACAAAAAACTGTCTTTGCTTGCAGATGGTATGATCTGGTATATAGAAAATCCTATGGATTCCCCCACAAAACTGTTAGAACTAATCAATTAATTCAGTTAAGTTGCAGGTATAAAACCAACATATACAATTAGTTGTGTTTCCATACACTAACAATAAAACATCTGAAAAGAAAAGAAAAAAACAATTCTATTCACAATAGCATCAAAAACAATAAAATACTTAGGAATGATTTTAACCAAGGAGGTGAAAGATCTGTACAGAGAAAACTACAAGATTTTGATGAAATTAAAGAAAGCAAATAGAATGGTTCTGTGTTCATTGATTGTAACAATCAATATTATTAAAAGTTCCATACTACCCAAAGCCATTTATAGACACAATGCATTCCATGGCAAAATTCCAAGGACATTTTTTTTTTTTACAGAAATAGAAAAAACAATCCTTAAAATATAATTATTTTGCCTTGATGACCAATCAAATTTGTATCCATAAAAACAGAAATGAAAGGCAAAATCAAATTAGAGTCAGATCACTAGAATCTGAGATCCACAGATCTGAATGGACAAGAAAAAAATAGATCTGAGTAGTTGATTAAGAATAAACATTTTAAAACTATTCTAGTGCAGGGTGCACAAACTACTGAGATAAGAATTAGGGAGTTTATTGAAAATAATCTACCTCAAGACTTTCTGGGTTCAGTAGATTAAGGTGAGACTTTTTGGAAACACTATTCTTCATATGAGAAAAATAAAGACCAGGGTAGTATTTATTTAAGAAGTAGAATTGGGATTCAAATATAAGTCTGTTTGCTACACTATAATGCTATTCTACATTACAAATGTATATTATTAAAGAAATTAGTGTAATTCTTTAACGTGAAAACTCAGTACACCGGAGAGGGTGGTCATAATAACTATGACAATAAAGATACTTTAAATGTTTAGGAAAGTGGCACCAGGACAAGTAAGAGTAGGATTATAGAGCTTAAAAGAAATCCTCTCCAAGGCTAGAATTTATTTATTTCAGCAACACAGAATGGATGATTAGAGAAAAAAAACATGTCAATATAACATGTCATGTTTGTCTCATTAATTTTGGGGGAAGCTATTTCCACTTTACTGATATACTCATACACTTTTCATTACTTCATTATCTTTGTTCATTATAGAGCTTTTCATTTTCCATCAAATTTATCTTCTTGACTACCTTATTCTTTCTCCAAATTAAGACTTTGTTTTTCATTATTATTTGATAGCATAAACTGGCAGTTATCAACTAATAGAACTGTAAGGTCGGTGGGCCTCGGGGGCCTGGGCAAATAGGATGTGGCAAAGGGGACTTTCCAAGTGGCTGTAACCTGCCTGGGAACTTTCGAAGGCGGGACTTCCGTTGGCCACCTGATCCGCCTCTCCCCCACCCCAGAGCCCTATATAACCCCCTCATTCCCTTCCCAGCGCGCACATTCTTCAGCCCCCATCTCTTTTCCGGGGACCTAAGAATGTCGTCCAGGAGCCCCCCCCCCAGTAAAGGCTCGCATTTGATTAGCCACTCGATCTCCCACGTCGCTTCCTTACATTTGGTGCTGAAACCCGGGAGGAGATAGACTCCGCACATGACCGCGTGAGCTGCTCCTCTCCCTTCTGGGAACGACCAGGGGCCGCCGACCAGGCACTCGATCCGGGCGTTGTGGGGTAAGTCCCTCCTTCCCCTGGCCTGCCGGTCTCAGCCCTCTGGGGTCCTTGTCCGTTAACCACAGCCGCGTCAGGGACCCTTCTGTTTTCCCTCCGGACTCCGGGTGGTCTGGAGACGTCCTGGCCACCCACTTGTCCTCTCAGCGAGGTGAACTCACGATTCTGAGGCACCTCTCCATTTCCGTCCGTGGCCAGAGACCAGGGATCAGGGACGCCTATCTCTCTCTCTCGCCACTCTGAGACCGGTTGGCCAGGGGTAACACCGAGTTCAAATCCGACCCGAAGACGCCCCTGGGGTGTCTCCTCACTAACTGCTAATCCCGGACTCTCCGAGGAACTGTTCCTCTCCACTGGGGCCTGGCCCCAATATCCTCTGGACAATCAGCCTCATTGGCCGCCCGAAGGGACTTTTGCTTTCAACAGCCCCACTGATCTCAAATAATTAATGGTGCAGGACAAGCATATGTTCGGCGGTTCCTTATGTTCAGGCACTTTTAACGACACTGGGATGTGCGCTCCCGTCCTTCTCCCCGTCCTTCCCTCTGCCTCTCTCAACCAACACTCTCTGGACTTCGACCCCTCACCGCTCTCCGAACCCCCAGAAACTCTCACTTCCCCTCCTCTCAGACCTGACTCTCTCATTCCTCCTACATACTTCGGGCCAACCCAGCCTGCTCCACTGGTCCCCTCTGGACCTACTACTCCCGCCCCTCTCTTGAGTTAGTTTCTCTAACTCCCCTTTGTTAACGATGGTGGTTCCCGCCTTAGGGAAGCCCCCCCTCCCTTCATGTAAAGATGGGGGTTCCCGCCTTAGGGAAGCCCCCTCCCTTCGTGTAAAGATGGCGACTCCGGGGAGGCTGGACCTCCCCACCTGCCTGCCGCTGCCATCACGGCCGCCTGACATAACCAATAAATGACTCAAGGCCCGGACAGAAATCCGGCAGTCTTTCTTAACCGCCTCACTGAGGCTCTAACCCTCTATACCCGCCTGCACCCGGTTGCCCCTGCAGGGGCCACAGTACTGGCTGCCTATTTTAGCACTCAATCTGCCCCTGATATTAAATGGGCAAAACAGGGACCCCAGGCCCCTGCCCGAGACCTGGTAAATATGGCATTTAAAATGTTTCCGCCGAATCCCGCCGGCAGGCTCGGATGCAACAGAAGGTGGCGCTCCAAACCCAAGCCCTAGCGGCTGCCCTGAGGCCGGCTGGTTCCAGTGGATGGAACCTGGGGAAACCTTCGAAACGCAGTGCTCCGCCTGCAGCCTGTTTCAAATGTGGCAAAGAAGGCCACTGGTCCCGTCAGTGCCCCTGCCCCAGGCCGCCCACCAAGCCTTGCCCTGCTTGCAAGCAACCGGGCCACTGGAAAAACGACTGCCCTCTGCCGTCCCTCCCTCCACGACTCTACGTGGGGGGCAGGCAGGCCAGGCAATGGCTTCGCTTGAACTCCTGGGGCTGGCCGACGACTGACGATGATGCCCAGACTCAAGGACCCCATCACCCTTGCCGAGCCCAGGGTAACGCTGCAGGTAGCGGGTAAGTCCATCTCCTTTCTGGTGGACACGGGGGCTGCCTACTCGGTTCTGCCTACTTCTTCCGGGCCTCTCCTCCCTTCCCAGGTCTCGATCATGGGTATCGATGGGACGCCCTCTCTCCCCTCTCCTGCTCTTTAGAGGGCCATCCACTCCTTTTTGGTCATACCCTCCAGTCCTGTCCCCCTCCTCGGCAAGGACATTCTCTAAAGCCTGGGAGCCATGCTCCAGCTCTCCCCCAAAGCTTCCTCTTCTCACTTCCTCCCCCCCTCATTCAGTCTACAACTGGACCTGTTACCTCCCAAACCCCTTATCCTCCGCTGCCCCCAGACAAAGTAGACCCAAAGGTCTGGGGCACCTCCAAACCTATCATTGCTACTCACCACCAGTCCGTCTGCATCCGGCTAAAAGACCCCACCTAATTTCTCTCTCGCCCTCAATTTCCCATTTCTGAGGCCCACCGCCGGGGACTCAAACCTATCATTTCCCGGCTCCTTGGCCAAGGCCTCCTTATCCCCACTGACTCCCCCTGCAACACCCCCATCCTGCCAGTCTGCAAGTCCTCAGGGAACTACCGCCTGGTTCAAGACCTCCACCTCGTTAATGAGGTTGTGGTGCCCCTTCATCCAGTAGTTCCCAACCCCTATACTCTTCTTTCCCATATACCCCCGTCCACTACTTGTTTCACTGTCCTGGATCTTAAGGACACTTTCTTCACAGTCCCCCTACGCCCAGATGCATACTTCCTCTTTGCCTCCACCTGGGAGGACCCAGACACCCATGCAGCTCAGCAGCTGACATGGACAGTCCTTCCCCAGGGCTTTCGGGATAGCCCACGTTTGTTTGGGCAGGCCCTGGCCCGGGATCTCACCTCCTGCCCCATGAGTCCAAGCACTCTACTTCAATGTGTGGATAACCTCCTTCTATGCAGCCCTTCTCTGAGTGCATCCCCAACACATACTGCCTCTCTCCTTAATTATCTGGGTTCACATAGCTATCGAGTCTCTCCAGCCAAGGCCCAAATGTCCTCTGCCTCCGTCACATATCTAGGCATCTGTCTCACCCCGACATCTAAAAGCCTTACCTCTGATCACACTCAGGCCAGCCGAGAGCTTCAACCGCCAGAAACGGCAGGTCAGATTCTTTCTTTTCTGGGGCTGGTTGGGTTCTTCCACCACTGGGTTCCCAGCTTTGCTTTTCTCGCCTGACCACTCTACCTGGCAGCCAATGACGCACCCTCAGGACCACTCACTTCCCCCTCCGACGTCCGCCGAGCTTTCACAATGCTCAGGGATGCCTTGGTCTTGTCCCCTCCTCTTTCGCTACCTAACCCCGATCGTCCTTTCCATCTGTTCACAGACGAACACCATGGCCTAGCCACCGGCCTGTTGGCCCAACACTGGCCCCTTCACATCGGCCACTGGCCTACCTCTCCCAACAGCTGGACCCCACAGTCCGGGGATGGCAGCCCTGTCTCTGGGCTTTGGCGGCTGCAGCCGAGCTTACCACAGAAGCTTTAAAACTCACCCTGGTTCTGCCTATCTCAGTATTTTACTCCCACAGGTTGATGGACCTTTTGGGACACAAATGTCTCTCCCTCTTAGGTCCCTCCAGGCTCCAGGAATTCCATCTCCTGTTCATCGAAGATCCTACCATCTCCCTATATCTTTCCCCTCCCTTTCACCCGGCTTCCCTCTTGCCAGCCGCTGCCCACCTATCCCACTCTTCACACTCCTGCCCTCAGGCCATTGAGGCCCTGAGCTCCCCCCGACCAGGGGCTCTTTGACTGCCCCCTGGAACACCTCGACCTCACTCTTATTCTGGACAGCAATTCCCTGCTTGGCCCTGGGCCATAGCAGGGCAGCCTGTGCAGTGGTTAGCGCCTCTTCCACACATGAGGCCAACCCCCTGCCTGAGGGTACCACCTCTCAAAAAGCCACCCTTCTCTCTAAACCCCTTGAAGCCCTCCAGCTACCCTCCAAAATGGCAATTATCCATTGCAGGGGGCACCAATCCTCTGGGGACCCAATGGCACAGATAACTCATGGGCCGATTCCGTGGCCCACTCCCTCACCTTGGGTCCTTTCCCTGCCCCCAAACCTTTCCTGACCACCCCTACTCAGCCTGCCTACTCCCCCCCAAAAAACAGCCACCTTGTTACGGCATAATAGCCATGTGGTGGATAATGGCTGGATCTTCATAGGTAATGAAATTGCTCTCCCACAGGCACCGGCTGAAACCCTCCTGTCTGATGTCCACAACTCCTTACACATTGTTCCGAAGGCAATGTTCCGCTTTCTGGACCCTCTCTTTCACTTCCCAGGACTAAGGGTTGCTAATCCAAAAGGCCCATACGACCTGCCCCACCTACTCAGCCAGGACCCCTACTCATCAGATGCACGGACATCAGCCTGGCGAGGACTGGCAAACTGACTTCACCCACATGCCAAGTCAGACATTTTCAATACTGGTTCACTATGGTTGATACCTTTTCAGGTTGGATCCAGGCCTTTCCTACCACGAAGGAAACTGCAGATATGGTGACAACCATCCTCCTAGAACAAATCATCCCTCGATTTGGCCTCACAGCTTCTATCCAGTCAGACAATGGCCCAGCCTTCACTGCTCAGGTTGTACAACAGGTCTCGGAAGGCCTCCGAGTCACCTGGAAACTGCACACCCCCTACCACCCCCAATCTTCCATTAAGGTGGAGTGAACTAAGGGGATCCTGAAAGATCATTTGACTAAGCTCACTCTAGAGCTCCAGACCTCTTGGCCCAATCTCTTTCCCTTGGCCCTGACCAGGATTCGGGCGGCTCCCCGGGGCCCCACTGGCCTCAGCCCTTTGGAACTGCTCTATGGTCGGCCCTTCCTCATTAACCACGACCTCCTGGTTCAACCCCTCATTTTGGCTTCCTACCTCCCTTACCCGTCCTTGCTCCGTCACCTCCTCAGGGAACATGCTGACCACCACCTGCCAGCGGTCAGTGGTCCCAACTCCTCCTCTCTTCCCCTGCAACCCGGGGACAGTGTTTTTTCTTAAGGAACTCAACACCGCTCTCTGGAACCCCAGTGGACAGGACCACACACTGTTGTCCTCACCACCCCCACTGCTGCCAAACTCTTGGGCCACCCTTCCTGGTATCACGTCTCTCGCCTGGAATTGGCTCCTGACCAGGGAAATTGGTCATCCCACCCCTTAAACCCAACCAGGTTGGAACTCTCCCGCCAGGGTCCAGCCACCTCACCAGTCCCTGAACCAACGGACCTGTCCCCCCAGACGGTCTGATGCCTGCTACCACTATCTGCCCACCCTGGTTTTTGGCAGCCATTGAGATTGTTTCTCTCATCCTGTCCTTCCTCCTCGCCATTGCAGCTCCAACCCACTGGACCCCTATGAACGCAGTTCAATCATCTGTCTGTTCCTAATCTGTGTTCTCTAATTGGGGACTGTGACATGTCTCCATCCCGCAACATGATTTACTTGTTTCCCTGGGATCTCCACAGGATCGTCAATCCCTCAATCCCTTTCGTTGGCACTTCTATGATCAGCAAACTTGGAAGGCTGGCGGAGCCACTCATACCCAACTTCTGCCCAACACAGCCTACTGCCCCCTCAGGGCTGTCAATCCCTGCTTTCTATTCGCTTCTCAGGCTTCGAATCTGTATCCAGACTGTCGGCTCACCTGCCCTCTGCTTCCCTTATGAACAATCCAAGGTATCATGCCATACCTGCCAGGCAGGCTCCATCATCAAAAATAAAACTCACCCTAAACCAGCAGCTCCCCTCTGAATCAGGGGATGACACAGGTAAAGTGGACCCCTTTTCCTGGCTCACCCTCATCTGTCAAGGTACCCAATTTCTAAATCTGACTGGGGCAGGTAACCTTTCTGACTTTCTCTGCACTTCCCTTGGCTGACCCCCTCTGGCGGCCGTCCCTCTCCATCAACCCTTCAACACCGCTGGGCCCTCGGCCCCTCACCCTCATTAAGGGAATCCCCTTATTTCAGGACTGACTCGCCGAAATCTCTCTCCGCTATGTCAGCTTCTCTTCCCCCATGCCCTTCTGCAATCTGACCAGCACTGTCTAACCAATGATCAGCTCTGGGAGGAGCCTTCTTCTGATGTAATCAGACCCTCCTTAAAAGCATCAATGCCCCTCGAACTTCCCTTGCATCCCGTAACCCTGGTTCCTCAACTTCCTCTTTACAGTCAGGAAAAAATTTTCCTACTCGCAGCTCTATCCCCAACCCAACGAAAGAAGGTCATCTGCTTCCCTATGGTTGTGGGCATTTCTCTGGCTTCCTCCCTTGTCACTACAGGCAAGGCGGAGGCGCCCTGGGACACATCCACAGCCGCATGCAGGAAGTCTGAATCGCTATCAACCAAATGCCTCTCCATCCATATGCCCGGCTTCCAACCGAACCCCCGGCCGCCGACCTCCCTTCGTCACCCCTGTCCAGCAGGAAGTAGCTTGAGACAGAATGACTCCCCTTTTATACCAAAAAGGTCGTAATGTAAGGGCGGTGGGCCTCGGGGGCCCGGGCAAATAGGATGTGGCAAAGGGGACTTTCCAAGTGGCTGTAACCTGCCTGGGAACTTTCGAAGGCGGGACTTTCGTTGGCCACCTGATCCACCTCTCCCCCACCCCAGAGCCCTATATAAGTTGCTCCCTCCCTTCCCGGAGCGAACAGTCTTCGGCCCCCATCTTTTCCAGGAACCCAAGAATGTCATCCGGGAGCCCCCCCCCCCAATAAAGGCTCGCATTTGATTAGCCACTCGATCTCCCGTGTCACTTCCTTACAGGAATTGTTGTAAAACTGCAAGCAACCAAAACAACATTTGAGCCTTAAAAAGCATAGATGGCTGCAATAGAAATTCTTGCAAAGTTAAGTGAATATAACACCCGACAATTTTTAAAATCTAAGCCTGAGTTAAAGGTTGAATGAATTCCAATATTCAGTAGTCATGTCCCAAATGGCCTCATGATATGTTTGTTGGAAGCATGAGCGATTTCAGTAATTTTTTCTGGGTTACTAGTCCACTATTTCATTAATGTTAATTTGTTCTTCAAGGTGAAAAACATTTCCCTGAACACAGAGATAAGTGATTATTGCCATTGACATGGTCCTTTATGATCAGGCTCTAGACTGATTTCCTCTGGCCTGGGAAGCAAAATGGGATTCTTTTATGACTGGCTGTCCACAGCCTTTACTCCAAAATACAATCAAGAACTCTCAAATGTGTACCTTAAAATAGAATTACAAACCACGTGCATTGTGAACAGGGTATATGTGACAAGTGGCTGAGATTTGTCAAAACTTAAATTCATTATTATCCAGAAAATGAGATAAAAAGGATAAATTATTATTAAGCTTGCAAAGAAAAAAATTAAAATTAGCTCCTGAATCTTAAGTATAGATTCTCAAGGAAATCATAACAACTGAGTTCATCTGCTAGGAAGATTAAATTCAAGTCAGAGATTATAGAGAGATCAGAGAGAATGAAAGTGTCAAAAGCAAAAAATGGCTGCAGAGTAGATAGCATAATAACTTCATGATATAATATTGTATGTTAGCTATATTTTAATAAAAATCTTTTTAAAAACATCTGTTTTGTAAACTATGATGTAATTAACAAAAGGTTAAGGGGATCTAATGTACAGTGTGGTAACTATTGTTAATAATACTGTATTGTCTATTTGAAATTTGCTATGAGGGTAAATCTTAAATGTTCTCACTACACACAATAAAAAGTAACTAGGTGAGTTGACTGATATGTTAACTTGATTATAGTAGTGCATGTATATATTAAATCATCATGTTTTACATGTTAAAAAAATACATTGTACAACTGAAATATGCTAAAGTTTAAATTCCCAATACATCAATAAAGCTGGAGAAAAAAGGCAAAACAAAACAAACAAACAAACAAAAACTTCATAAAACTTAAATATTTAAAAGTTTATAGGAAGGGGTTTTACTTGTTTACTGCCTTTGGATACCTTAATAGAATGTTCATAATGAGAGACTTTTTAATGTCAAACACATTTTAAGAACAGGCACACAATAATACTGTGCATCAGCTAGAGACATCATAATCAGCAAGAATCATTAACAACCAAGGGAGGGAAACAGGGTGTTGGCTTAAGCCCACGTTTTTTTATGATTAACTGGAAAAAAAACTACTTCAAAAATAGTCCATCTCAACTTATACAGAAAGAATAACAATAATGAATTCAAGAATGTTCATCACCAAATAGTGAAGCATTTGAAAAGTAATAATATAAGACATATGTTCTTATATCCTTACAGAAGATTTCCATTATATATGTTGTCAGGAATCAAACACTAGTATTGTAATGCAAGCTTACCTTGCTATCAATGACAGAAATATACTATATAATAAAGATATGACTTGACCTAAGATGTCAGTGTTTTTATGTTGTGAGGAAGTTTATAATATAGTTTGAGTTTTTCATTTCATCTTCAAAACAAATGGTGAGGCATGTATTATTTGAAACATCAAGCAATAAAGTTCTTCTAAAACTATAATAGAAAGTCTCCACCTTAGAACTCCTGTCACAGGCCTGCACCTAAATTCAGTTATCAAACAAACTTTTTGATATCCATAGCCTATTAAATCAATTCAATAAATATTTACTAAGCATGTGAGTGAGGAACTATGCTAAAGATACACATACACAGAGATCAATATATCCCCTGTCATCAAGGTGCTTACAAACAAAACCAAAAAAAAAAAAGATTCATGCATAAATAATACACAGCAGACCATAGCATTTATATCACAGAATTATAAATAAAATGTCATGTATTCAGTCCAAATAGTTGGGTCTAAATAGGATGATCAAAAAGGATTTGTGAAGGATGGTTTTCCATAAGTAAAGACAATAGGAAAAAGAATTACATATGGATAAAACGTTGTGAGCCATTGCAGGACATTTGGTCTTGTCCAAAATGTCCACGGAGACATTCAGTCCATGCCAAAGGTTGTGGATATTGGGTCCGATCCAAAATATCCATGCTTAGAAGATGTCACTGGGTTCAAATACCCTATAATGTTTATTTCTACTTTTGATTTATAGGATTAATATATTAAAATACTACCATGTTTTACTGGTCCAAAATTTGTGCTGTGGCTGTATTACCACAAACAATAACCTTTCTTGCCTTGGTAGCCCAACTATGCTGACCAGATGTCCCGTTTTAAATGGGACAGAAAATAACTGTACTGTCCCATTTCAAAAGGTACGTCTGGTCCGCCTAGTGACACCTTGAATTTAGCCCAGTGAGACCAAGCTGACAGTACTGTTGTTTCTGTCCTGTTTAAAAAGGGATGTCTGGTCAGCCAAAGCCCAGCTGGTAATGACACATGGAGTTAGATAGATAGGCTGGGTTTGAATCTTGCTAAAGATCAGGATTTATATTAAATAGGACCCAAATGTCTCCATGGATGTTTTGGAAAAGTCTACATTTCAAGAACCTTTTGGTGTGGACCAAGTGTGCCTACAGATGTCTGGACAGGACCAAATGTCTGCTGATTTTGTGAACATGGGCTGAGATAAGGAAAGACATGCTTGAGAGTATCTATTTTACCAAGATATTATTTTCATATAAGACATTAATGGGAGAACCCTGGAAATATAGGACGAAACTATAATATAACATGGAGGGCTTTGAATGCCAGCGTTAAAGGGATGTACTGAATTTTTACATTAAGGGCCAGATCTAGTTTTGAGAAGAGTGACATGATCAGAATTACACTTAAGTCATACTGATTTGGCAAGTGTTAATAAACTGGAGAAAATGAAGGAGAGAAACATGCAGGTGGACAGAGAGGCTATTGCAATAATTCAGGTGAGAGATTATGAGAGTCAAAATGAAAGAAATGATAAAAAGGTGAAGGGGTCAATCTGGATCATAGTAGTGACAGAATGAACACAAATGGTTAGGATCATGACCTTGCAATACATCAGAGCTAAGTTCATATCTCAATTTTGGTATCTCTATAACCCTGAGCAAGTAATTTTATTCTTGATTTCAATACTGAGGACAATAAAACCTACCTCATGGTATTACTGTGAGAAATAAAGAAGATAATGATTTTACAATGCTTACCAAAATGTCTAGTAATGACATAATATAATGTAAATCTGGATTCTAGTATTATAATTATTTTAGAGATCATAGCTCGCAATTGTTTATTGATAAGCTGACCAAACATGCCATTTTAAATGGGACAGAAAACAACGGCACCGCTACATCTCAAATGGTACATAGGGTCAGCCTAATCTCATTGGGCTAAATTCAAGGTGTCAGTAGGCTGACCCTATGTACCATTTGAAAAAAACAGCATTGTTGTTTTCTGTCCCATTTAAAATAGTATGTCTGGGGAAGCTGGGAGGGTTCAGCGGGTTAAGCACTGGCTTTGCAGCCCTGAAGACCAAGGATTGAATCCCAGCCCTGGCCCATGTGGACCCACAGGCTGAACTGGGGTGTGCTTCCCACATGGGAGGACCCCAGTTCGGTTCTCACCCCCCCCTACTTTGGCCCCTGGCTCAAAGGGGCATGCTTCCCATGTGGGAGACCACCAGCCCAGCTCCTGCCCTGCCACAGCCCCCACCCACCTGTGTGGAACGAAACCATGTTGAAAACTGATGACATATAACTATGGAGACTGCTCTAAACCCTCCTCCTTCACTGTCTCTGTCTTTCTCTGTCTCTGTCAAAAACAATAAAATAAATCTTTAAAAATAAATAAATACATAAATAATAAAATAAAATGGCATGTCTGGTCAGCCTATTTATTGATTCTAAGTAGCCAGATCTCTGATGCTTCACATCACAATTGTGGTGTGAATTTCTGCATGAACTACTCCCCCAGTTAAATTTCTCCCATCTTATATATATACCACTGAATTCTGATAACTCTAAATATAAGATTTTGTTATAGGTCCCACTGAACTCTGTGTTTTTACTTTTAGTCAAAAATGGCTGATCAGATGTATCATTTGAAATGGGACAGAAAACAGTGGTACTGTCCCATTTCAAATGGTACGTATGGTCTACTCACACTAAATTTAGTCGAGTGAGACTAGGCTGACCATATGTATCATTTGAAGTGGGACAGTACCATTATTTTCTGTCCCATTTGAAACAGTATATCTGGTCAGCCTAGCCAAGAATCTCAGTTTATTGAGATAATTTTTCATGTAAGTTCAGTTATTTGCCATGTTGGCTATTCCTCCCTGATTATGATAGATGACCGTCTCTTACAAAGTAAAATATTCATTTAGACCAATGCAAGAACAGAATATTTAGCATTTCACTAGAGAAATCTTCTCCATTGAGACACTAAGTGATTATTTGAGAATTTGGACAAATTGAACAAAGTCTATGAAACATAAAATCAAGATGACATATCTTCAGCAACACAAAAGAGAATAGCTCTTTTTATGTGAATGACTGAAAGCTTTGTTAAATTTTGTTTGTTTGTTTGTTTGTTTGCTTTTTACTGATGAGAAAACTAAAGCCATGGGGAAGCTGGGATGGCTCAGTGGGTTAGGTACTCACTTTGCAGCCCTGGGGACCAAGGATCGAATCCCGGCCCTGGCTGTGCTGACCCATATGCTGAACTGGGGAGTGCCCCCCAGTTCAGTTCTCACCAGGGTGAGACCCCAGCCCAGTTCCTGCCCTGTGTAGTCCCGCCCACCTGTGGAATGAAACTATGTGGAAAAACCAATGATCTACAACTATGGAGACTGTTCTGGGCCCTCCCCCTTCTCTCTGTCTCTGTCTCTGTATCTCTCTCTCTGTCAAAAACAATAAATAAATCTTAAAAAAAAAGAAAAGAAAAGAAAACTAAAGCTTAAAGCAATTAAGCAACTTGCAAAGGTCACCTTGCTAGTAAGTAGCAGAACAGGGATGCAAACTCAAGCCCGTGGAACTCCCTGTCTTGTGTTCGTAACTGCTAAATTGCTTCCCTAAGAAAGATGGTTGAGACTCAATGCTTGATGGGAAAAATCTGTCCTTTTATTCTGTAATTCATCTCCAAATAACTGAACATGTGTTTCAACAAAAGTGGTTTATTTATAACAATGATTTATATATACTCTTACATGTAGTATTTATGCATTTATTCATTCAGTGAACTTTCATGAGAGACAACTACATGCAAGACACTGTGCCAGGCAGGATGTGATTACAGAGATCAATCAAATATAAATTCTACCATCAAGGAGTCTATAAGAAGTAATATAAAAATGTATATATTATACCATAAGACAAGCAGAACAAATAGGTATGTCATAAAGATAAAAGCAATAGTGTTGGAAGTTCAGAAGAATAATCCTTTTATCCTAGTAGCTATTTATCTCAAGGATTCTCCTAAATTCATTACAAGTACAAAAAGTTCTTCCTCAGATGAGACAAGAGTCAGAATTTTACCATTCTGATTTGGGATTTTCCTTGTATGTACATATAGCATTATATATACATATGGTTAATGTGTATTAGTTTCAAAATATTACTATAGGTCAACAGAATCTACACATTGCCTAAATCCTGGAAAAACTTTTAAGATACCGTAATCCAAACCTAAGCTTAGTACACAGCGGCCTTGAGTCACCACTTCTAAAAAACTTGTTCAACTATATAAGAAATAAATTTTACTGAAGTTAGAAATATTCTCTGAACATTATATTCCCAAAAAGACAATTGTTACCACTGCTTAAGATTCAGCTCCACTATAAAATAGCTCATATATATATACTAAAGAATCAGTTATAATCCTGTAAGAGCCTTGTATTTATGTTTCAGAAAATTAATTCCCCAAAGTTTTCTGATCTGATGGGAATTGGATAAGATAGCCACTAAAGTCTCTCTCAATTCAAAAATTGGTGCTTTCTTGATCTTTGGCTCTAAAAATTGTGTTCAATGTGCTTGAAAGTAAACTTTGTTTCAAAAACACCATTTTGATTTTAGGCAACCTAACTTAATTTGATTGAGCTTTAAGGCTTGATGAATTCTTGCACAAAACTAAGTATATTTTCCTATCGAGACTCCCCACCCCTCCCCAAAAGTATTCTCAAGTAGTTTATAGAGGCTTGGTCGAAAAAACTAAGTTAAATCTTGAAATCCTAAAATAAAATATCTCACATGTAAGAAGGTTTACCTGTAATTTAGGATTTTGCATTGTAAAAGAGCGGAAAATAACAGAAGAGAAGTGTACTGACTGAGAAAAATTGCACAAAACCTGTAATTGCACAACCACTTTAATACAGTAAGTCTTAGGTGCAGCTTGTGCCTAGATTTTCCCTCAGGAGAAAAAATATATAATACATTTCATCCCTGGAGCTTCCTGTTTATTTCTTAGAGACATAGGCTGATGATGCTTTTTCTACTGTAAATCTTTAAAATATGCTTTCCTGAAACTTAGATTCTAAAATCTGCTCTAAAATTATCTTTATGTTATCATCAAATTTCTCTATGGCATAATGTTGTATACGTTTACATTTATGAGTTGTATATGTTGTTTATGCACATGTAAAAAATTGAATATATGATTTCAGCAAATAAGTGAAGAGAATACAAACATTTCCTCAGATTATTTTATATTCTTTCAAAAACCTGAATTTCATGGGTTGAAAAGCATGTGAAGATATTTATATCGCTTCAAAATTTGCATTCTAGATTATATAATGCCTTAACTCAATTTAGAAAATGGCTCCACATGCATATTACAAAAGTATTTAGAACAGACTGACTTTTGAATAAAAAATTTATGCAAGAGAAAATGTAATTTTAACTTGAGCTGGCTTTCACATTAAATGTAAAACTTTCAATTGAATACATTCAATCATAATTAAAATTTTTAATTTTTAATTCACTTATATTAGTAAAACTATTCAGACTACCACCTTAAGGCTAACTTTATATTTTAATGAAACCAAAAACCTCTAATACAAAAATAAAAGTTCTTACATAAGATGGCTGATTTCGTACTTTAAATTACTGAGTTAGAGTGCCCTCTATTGAAAGAAAAGGGCAATAAAAGCTAAACTGAATGAAAAAATAGTTTAAATATCCCCAAAATTCAAGCCACATCATTAATTAGATATTTCACATCATCTAAAATTAAATTTTAACTGAACCTAAAATGCCCATCCTCCAGCCAGTATCACAAACAAAAATGTTTGTCCATGTTTAACGTTTCAACATAATAGAAATAATTTTAATTTAGGACTCTGGTGGGACTACAATTGAAATTTTGCTTGATAAGAAACTTAAAACATCCCTAATTCAAGAGATTTTTAGAAGCTCTTAGGCTGAATACTAGAAGATCTATGAAAATTAGTCTAGCTTTAAAATTCTATAATTGTGTGGTGTTATCAAGACCTCAGTTCAGACTCAGTATCTCAGGCCTGAAATACCTCAGGAAGGTCCTGGCAGATATTTGGTCCTCTAGAATCTAGACCAATAGTGTGCATGTAAGAATTGTGTGTGTATGTGTGTGTGTGTGTCCCCTATAGAACATGGCAGTCTGCTTAGCTGATAACAGTTTAATCACAATTTAACAGAAGTCAGACAAAAGTAGGCTTTTTAATCCTAACCTGGGACCCTCCAGAAGAAAGGTTCCTTTACGAAAAGGAGATGGAGAGGCAACAACACATGCTAAGAGGGAAAGGGAAGGTGGGATAGAGAGAGAACAGATGATGCCGGAGATACAGAGAAAGGGGAAAAAGACCCAGTAAGCACCCTGTCAACAGCAACCTTGTTTTCATTTCAGACTGCCCAGAGCCTAGAATTGTCCAGGGCACATAGTGGGCAATACATAACTTTGATAAAAGATCCAAAGAGAATGGAAAAGGCAAAGGGAGTGAGGAAAACAAACTTGAGACAGATAAAGGGGAGAGACAGAGATGAAGAGAGAAAATCTGACAAAGACAGAGCTCCAGCAGAGTAGTTTATTACAAGGAATGTACCTGGGAATTAAAGAGAGTGGGTCTGAGTTTGGTCTGTCACTCAGCAGTGAGTCATTTCCCAAGTCCATCTACCGGTAACTACTTTGTTAGGATTACTATGAGGATTAAGTGGTTTAAATTATACATAAAGCATAAGAATAGCAAATAGCAAACACCTAATATAAATGTAGCTGTTATAATATATATTTGTTGTTTTACATGTTCACATTGTGTACACACTGTCACTAAAAACATCTTGGAATGGGAACTTTGAACTACCTCTCATTATTCCTGTCATAAATCCTATAGCTCACATCATGGTAACAACTGTCTCTATATTAGGTGATCTATACGTACCGGTAGTTGATTAAATTTTTGCATAATTTAAAGGTATAATCCATAAAAAAACTGGAAAAACATTTCTGATGAATGGAAACAAATGGTCAACAAACAAGAAATGAGTTCTAATAAAACACAGGCTATAGAGAAGGTTAAAAATAATTTGATTACTTCTTAAATATTCAGTAACAAGTTTCTATCAGATTAATCTTCTGAAAGGCCACTTCCAATTATGTCTTTTACCTACCCAAAATCCTTTAGATTTTTCTCATTCCCTAAAATGTAAATACCCAGATTCTCAGCCTGACATTAAAAAACTTCCATGGCCTGACCTTAATTTAGCCTTTTAATTTTATCTCCCATTTCCTCCCTTTATAAATCCTATTATTTCAGATAAACAGAATTACTTGTTCTTACTTATATGTACCGTCTGCTTTTCTGCCTCATTTAACCTTTAATATTTAATATGACAATATTTGCAAGGATCATAGTATAAAGGTTGGTCACAGGAACAAAGAGTAGTTGCTTATGTAAAGTAAGAACTTGAATTTTAAGAACTTAAATTCAATTTATGAGCATCAATTTCTCTCTTGCTACTATTACAATACAGTCTTTGGCTTACAAAAAATAAAACAAAAAATTGGCCATCATTTCCCAAAATTACATCACCCCCACCATGCTAAAAGCCCCTGCCATCACAACTTGAAAGCTATAAGCCTAAATAAGCAAGGTCTTATTAATAAGAGTATACAGACCCCAGGGTGCATAGGATATCCACTGAGTTAAAAAATATATATATATAAAATATATAGAGAGGGAGCTTCTACTTTCACGTGTTCTTTATCTTCCTCATTTGAATTTCTTTTGTAGTATATGCCTCATAATTTACATCATATACTCTCAGAATAGTAGTAGATACATATAATTTATAAATAAATGTATTTCAAATATTTGTTTAAATTTTGTTTACTATAATACATACAATAAAAATTGGTCTAGAAAATTAGAGCTTTCAGAACATCTGTGGGTTCAGAAATCGACCTAAAAACCTAAATACCATGTATTATTTATAAAGAATAACTAGGTTCTGATTTCTAACCAACTTTTAAGAAAATGTTGAAATGTAACTGATTTGTAATTTGGAGATAGCATATGTCTGTTTTCGATTTGTAAACAGGACATATTTTTTTCCTGATATTAAAGTTGCTACAGTAAATATTTCATTAATATAAAAGCTTCCTTTGGTAAAACCAACAAGTATTTACGTAGTATCTAGATCATTAATCATAATTATTTACAAAGGCCTTTTATTGAAACCAATAATGTAATGTTTTACAAAAGACAGTGTAGCCATCAAACAAACAAAAAAGAAACAAGTCTATGTGGTGAGACTAGCCAAGGAGCTGGACTAGAAAGTGCTGCACTGGGAAGCAGTGCCCAGCACACATTAAGTAACTAAACGAAGTAAACGTATAAAAGTCACAAAACTTATATTTCTTTTTAGTTTTCATAAATAACATGACATACTTAGCACAATTCACTCTATTAATGACCTTTGAAGAAAATGTGTTTCTAAAACAAATTAAGTTCTAAAAGTATCAAAATAATATAGTTCCTTTCATCCCAGTGCAGCTGATAAATCCTCTCTATGGTACCCAAAATAGATATACAAATCTTAATTTTAAAGTGACTGATTCTCAATAGTGTTTCTTGCTACTGTGATAATATAAAAATCCAAATGAGCTAGTATCTCTAACTCATGATTTAGATTCTGAGTTTGTAGGTTACATGCACATCCCTTGGGATTTGCATAAGATTATAAAAATGTGGAGAATGAACTTACCACATCTCTTTCTCACTATGACATCTGAAGTGACTATACACACAGGGATTGGCTCTGTCTTTCTTCTTTAAGATGGGATTAGACTCAGTTCACAGACAAAATGGGGAATAAAGGCAAAAGGAAGGTTTTCTACTTCCTTTAAAAGCCAATATCATCATGCCCAGTAAAACTTAAAAAAAAAAAATAGTCAAAGAAACTATAAATTCATATATTATGAGAGTCTTAATAGTGATAAGATCATCACAAACTATAAGAGGTTTATCAAAGCATCCCTTCTCCTACACATGCAGTGAGACTAAAACACCAATGGACATCAGGGAAAGAACAATAAAGAGCTGACATTTGACACTGGAAGAATCTGAAGATAGAATAGTGCACAAATCCCATGCCTCTTAGGTTTACACACTGAACTGGCAAAGACAGACACATTATCTTCTTTCCCCCCTTACTTACTACACTCTGGCTTCCATTTTTCCCAAGTTCTTCCTCTGAAATCTTGCTCAAATTATCTAAGTAGTGGTCTGATATTGTGTGGCACAAATCTTCAAAAGAATAATCCTTTTCTTGACAGAGTTTTATTTCATCCAAGAGTTTTGATAATTCTCCAGTCACAGTTTCACCTGTAATAAGACAATGAGTTTTCCCAAACTTTCAAGAAAGGTCACTGATAGAAACTTAATGTTAAATAATAAAAATATGACTAATATGGTTATAGAACTCAAAATATGGCTAACAAGATTAAGTAGTCAGAAAATATTCTGATGAAAACAAGGTACTAAACTATTAGTACAAGAATACTAAAAGACAAAAATAAATTCTAATTTTGTCTATTATTATTCTTTTTCAAAATGGAAATGTATTAAAGTTTTGAATATACATAGTACATAAAAGCTCTAGAATTATAATTCCTAAACCTTTATCCATTATAGCATTTGATCTTCCAAAATCTTTTATTAGCATACAGAATTCATTCAACAATTCATTAGCAAACTTAAAATGGTGCTGGGAGCCTACTTCCTAGGTTCAGTAAAAAGAAAATAATAGAATGTATTTAAACAAATAATTATTTAAGTAATTAATAAATTAGAATTATGATATGTGATATCAAGGGAAAACAAAGAAGGGACAGATAAATAATATGCATCATCTGTCAAAACAAATATTTTATAGGTAGCATGAAAACATTTATTTTTCTAATCATTCTAAGAAAGGTACTTTATACCTAGAATTTATTATGAAAAAAATCCAACAGTTACAATCCAGATATTAATATTTTTATTTTGCGTTAAAATGCACTCTAGGGAAAAAAAATGTACTCTGAAATACCCACTTCATGTAAACTCTACTTTGATCACTACTGCATCTCAAGGCCAAGAGTAGAGGCTGACAACCAGCAGGCTCTATAAATGTTGGTTGAATAAGTGGTAAAAATATAGAGAATAAGATATAACTTACTAGACTGGAAATTTTCACAAGTCTTGGCAATTCTGTATATACAGGACAAATTGTACATAAAAGCCTAGTAACATTTCAAGGACTTTAGAATTAGCTACTCACTTTTGGTCTTTTGGGAAGGAGATACAACAGGTGATGAAATGTGTGTTTCTTGTGTTGTATCTTCCTGCGCATGTTCTTCAAGGACTGTTGGTCTTCCCACACCTTCTAAATATTCTGTGTACATAAGTTTTTTTAATTACATATTTAAATTTATTTATTTTAAACTATCTAATTAAACTTTGTTTTACTATTGGTGATCAGTTTTTCATTTATTTCCTCATATCCTAACTATATCCTAAGTTTTAAAAAGAACTTCAGAATAAAAAAAAAACAAAAAAAAAAACCAAAGAGCTTCAGGATGAGCTATTAATTTAAAGCTTTTTAAGTAAAATAAAAAATATATTTTAGAAGAGACTCATGAACACTTTTTCTGAAAACTTCACTTACTACATTCTTTCCTTAAAAATAAATTCAGTTGTTGAAGATACAATAACATCCTTGGTTTCTTTAAATATATCCTGCCTGAAGATTTAAAACTCTAAAAGATGCTTTGTATAGATTTGATGCCTAAATAGGAATGTCAAATTCAGAAGGATACAACTATTCAGGTAACATAAATGAATTAAGTGGGATAAGTTTATGTTACAATGGTGTTGTAATCTTGTAAGACCAGCATAATTGCACATTAAACTTTGTTTGCACAGAGATAACATTCTTTCCCATTATTCTTGAAGAAATGTTCCACACACAGTCTATCTCTCATTTCTCCAACTTTGATGAAGCAATGATAACAGTAATAGCAGCTAAAACGTAAATGTTGCTTATTATACAACCAGCAATGTTATGAGTACCTGATATAAATTAACCCATTTAATCCTCACAAAGCTATGACACAGGCACTATCACTATCTCAATTTTAAAGATGACAACTAAAGAAGAAGGACTTTAACTTGGCCAGGTTCCTAAGCTAAATATCATAAATGACAGAGCCAAACAGGCAAGGGACAAGAAAACATCTCACTTTTAAACGTAAGAAAAACAGCATCTTATGCAGAGACAAATGTCAACCTCAATGTCCCAGGAAGAGAAAAAAGCATTCATGCAGACCATGAATAATGAGAGAGCCGGGGCCCCATCTAAAGTTAGGAAATGAAGTAAAAAGAAAGCCTGCATTTCTTGAGAAACAAAAACTCAAGTCTTAGCTGAAATCTAGATTTTTAAAAGTTGGAAGTTACCTCAATTATTTTTTTATTTTTTATGGAAACAAAGTGTGGACCAAAAATATATGCTCTAAACAAAACAGATCTTGTATCTGCCAGAAGCATTCAGTTCACAGTAGCTGGTTCATAGTTTAAAGAAGGGTTAACTGGGGAAAGCCGGGACGGCTCAGTGGGTTGAGCGCTCGCTTTGAGGCCACGAGGACCGAGGATCGAATCCCGGCTCTGGCCCAGGCAGGACCCACATGCTGAACTGGGGAGTTCCCACAGTTCGGTTCTCTAACTGTCTCTGTCTCTGTCTCTCTCTCTATCTGTCAAAAGTAAAATAGAAATAAATATGCACTGAAGATAAAACAATTACTCTCTATAAAAAAAAAAAAAAAGATATAAAGAAGGGTTAAATCAGTAGCACCTTCCCCATGTTGATCTTTTACTTGCATTTGTTTATTCAGAATAAATCTGTTTTCTTCAAGTCCAGTTAATAAAGTTTGTGCTCTCATGCCAACCACTTGTGTCTTCATACCACCCAAATAGTTTCTACCTATGGGCAATTTTACTAGTCAAATTCTACTATTAATAGTAAAAGAAAAAAAAAAGTACCTTTTCAGCTTCTAAAATTAAAATTTTTGACCTATGCATTAATTATGTAAACTAAATCCCTCCTCCAGAAAAAAATAATATTTTTATCTACTATAAATTGGCTTTATTGGGGAAAGCCGGGACGGCTCAGCGGGTTGCGCGCTCGCTTTGAGGCCACGAGGACCGAGGATCGAATCCCGGCTCCGGCCCAGGCAGGACCCACATGCTGAACTGGGGAGTTCCCACAGTTCGGTTCTCTAGCTGTCTCTGTCTCTGTCTCTCTCTCTATCTGTCAAAAGTAAAATAGAAATAAATATGCACTGAAGATAAAATAATTACTCTCTATAAATATAAAAAG
>PVKE010003058.1:0-40492 GCA_004027555.1 Craseonycteris thonglongyai | reverse complement strand
TAAATAATAAAATAAATTGGCTTTATTGCAGTAATTTTTTTCACAAGAGTTAAAAGGTACCAGATATATAAAATCCAGGAATCTAAAGCTATAGATGTGTTCATGTTCTCAAATTTACCAATAATTTTAAAAATTCAAAGATGTCTCATATACCCTATCAGAAACTGGCATACCTAATGAATCTTGATCATTTGAAAGAATACAACTAGATTCTCCTCCATATTAAATTTTAATCTAAGTTCAACTGATGTAGTATGTTTAAAAAAAAAAAAGTCTGTAATTATGTCATGCTTCCTTTTTAGTGGATGATATTTATTTTGCTTCTCCCAAAAGACATTATGTACAAATCTGTCTTGTTTTTTGAAAGTTCTGTTAGAGGCAAAAATCCAACATGAAATACAAAGTGCCCAGAGAAGAAAAACCTAAAAATGTTTTGAACTATGTTTATTTTTGAGATTTCATTCAAGTTGATTTTAATTTGAATTAATATGAAGAGCCAGTCATATGCTTATCTGATTTATCTCTCTTTGCATTTGACTTGAAATTAACTTCTTTATTGACAAGAAAATTGTAGGGGCCTGAACTTCACTGAGAGGTTTTGGAAATCTAGAGAGAAGAGAGTATAATGACCTCCTGTAGTGCATCTATTCCTCTGACCCCTCCTGAGCCTTTGGGGACTCCTCCATCCACATGGCTCCTGCACACTTGGATTTAATCCATTTATCTCTCTGCAGGACAGAGCTGTTTTTCAGCTTCCCAGCTGGTATCCAGTGAAACCCATCCGGCCTCCCTCCTCAATTATACTTGCAGCTAATCTGTCACAATCATAGGGAATAATCACCACTGAATAGTGTAGGAACAAACTGAAAAGGAAAGAATGAACATCTGGGTTTTTAGGGAAATAAGCTACACCAAGCAGAAAAGGAATGAACTGAAATCTAAATTTTTCATACAAGTTTTAGATCATATGGGAAGTATGTAATCCTGCAATGAAAACGTAGTGCCTAGATGGCTGTCAAAACTTCAGTAGACATAATGACTGCAACTAACTACAAAGGTACTTAAATGAACTTTGTCACAAAGTCTGGCAGGACTGAATTATCTTGTATTGCTGGCCTAAGGAAGAAATAATCTGTATCCTTTCAGCTAACTATAATTTTGTTGTTGTTAATCCAACATTTAGGTACCAGCTCTACTACTCAGGATAGGATATATGAATTTGAACAAGTCACGTAGCCTTTAGGAACTTCAGATTCCCTTATGTAAAAAAAAGATAATAATGATATCTAGACTTATCTACCTCATAGAATTATAGAAATCAGACAAAATAACAGAAAAGCCCTGAAAATTCTTAAAACATCATTCAGACATAAGGTAATAGTTAATCATCATCACTTTAGAGCTTTATTACCTTCAAGTTCATAACTACATATTAGTACATGGATTTTAAAAAATGACTTTTTAATAACAAGTGAAAAAATACTTTTGCTTTTCTTAAAATACTGAGTACTTGAAAAACAGAAATAAAAGATTAAAAAAAACTATTACTACTTAGTTTAAAAATCTGCCAGAAAAAGATGCCACTAAAAAGTATATTCAAAAGTAAACATTAATTCAAAACACCAAAAAAAACTAAGACAGTTTTAATTTATTCTTAGCTTTAAGGCAAACTCATCCATCATTCAGTATTGTTTACCTTGTAAGAGTGTTGCAATCTGGAGAGATTTCTGAGATGGATGTTCTTTCAGAATGTCTAAGACAGTTCTACCTAAGCTATCCTTTATGTTGGCATCAATTCCTGAAAGAAAAAGAAAACCCCACAAATGTACACCATTGGAGTCTCATCAGAAGACACTGTTAATATATAACTGCTTTAACCTCAAACTTATACAGGCCAATCACTGAAGTTGATTTTTAAAAAGTTAAGCTACACACATACACAAAAGATTTTAGTAAGACACAAAGTGGGAATCTACTGCTATCAAAGATTAGGAACATTCTTGACAATGAATTAACTTTTAGGACATTGACACACTCATTGAGAGTGCTTTTCAGGATTATAGCTATTTTGGGTTATAAAGTAAATGGTACACTATCAGGCTGAAAGTATTATTGATTTAGAATGTGAATTACTAAAGGATAAAGGTCATGTGATTTGCATACTCTGTGTAATATCATAAAAATATTTTTAAATGATAATAATCTGCCTTGTGAGTAATATAAAGGCAGTCTTAAAATACTTGAATATTCACAGAAGTTGAAAGAGCATGATTCTGAATATTGTCCAAATACAAAGTCAAATATTTTATACTTTTTAATTTAAGATTATATTCAATGGCAGCAACATTCATCATCTACCTGGTGAGCAAACTTATTGAAGTGTGTAACTAAACATCCTTGGAATATTTTAGTTCTGAAAATATATATCGGACTAAAGAACTTATTGTAATATAGCAAATAAGTTTTATCACCCCTAAAATATTTATAAACTTTGCAAGCATCTAACCAGAAACAAAGCCAGTTTTCACGATCTGGTCTCAAATGTTAGTTTATCATAACATTATGTACTCTTCTTCTTATTTTTTTATTTGTGTAGAAATGTTGACCAGCACATATTTCATTGATCACCTCAAAACATTTGTTATATCACTAAGTTACATGTCAAAGTTAAATATACATGACATTTTAACTTTTCATAAACAATCAAAATGCAATCATCTGCCAATGTTTTACATTTTACTTTTTACATAGAGGAAAATAAACATACTAAATATAGTCTATATATAGTCTATAACACAAAAGACTCACGTCAATTGTTTCCTTGTATAAATTTGTACCCATGCCTTCTGATCCTAAAAAAAAATCCAACCTCAGTTCCAACTTCATTTCATTTCAATCAGAATACATATACAAAGACAAATAAGCCTACACTGTTGTTCCTTCAAAGCATTCCCTCTAAAAGATTCTCTTTACAGCATTGCAGTGTAGAAACAACAGCTACTCAGTTGAGGAAGTAACTAGAAGAAGAATTTGCCTTAAGGATAGGGAACTCTAATTTCTGTTTACCATAGTTCATACTATAAAAACCTAGGGAAATATTATGTTCTTTAATAAACAAAGCAATTGTCATAACTTCACAAGGATAAGTTCTTTCCTATTGTAGAAGGCAGAAATTTCCGTTTTCTTTTGGAAGTTTCTCTAGTACATTTTAAGGTGAATTAAATATATAAAACTGTCATTTCCAAGAGCTTTTTACTAAAACATCTAGTGAGTGAAAAAAGATGCACATTTATATCAATTTTATCTAAACACTGAGGCTCAATTCTACATGATATGAATACATATTTGCAATTTGGAGTGAAGCTAAGAAGAGTGATTATGTAAAAAAGCAAACAAACAAACAAACAAAAAATGTGTCATTTTCCTTTACCCCTGAAATAGAAATCATATTTGACAGAATAAGTTCCATGGGGAATCATGATAGTTACCTGTTTCTAAGAGAACTCTCACAACATCCACCTTTCCAAACAAAGCAGCTTCATGAAGTGCACTCCCCTTTTCTGTCTGGAAAAAAAAAAGAAAAGAAAAGAAAAAAAGCACAGTTGCATTAAGAATACTTATAGTTTTAAAATTCTTTCACTTATATATTCATACATATTTTTCATAATGTCATCACTTCCTGAGAGAAAAGGTAGTGAGAATAAAGAAGACATTCCAGTCTCACTTATTACCCCAGACAATATTCAGTCAAGACCCACTTAACTGCCTTATGAGTCACTTAACTGACTTACAATTGACCCCAGACATGAGGGAAAACAAAGTCAAAAGAGAAGAACCACCCAGCTACGCTCAGACTAAATCACCAGCCCCAGAATTATGTGCTAAATAAACAGTTATTGTGTTAAGTCATTACATTTGGGGATAGTTTGTTAGGCAGCAATAGCTTACTGATATACAGAGGAGAAGGTCACAATGTGACAACAAACAAAAAGGTCTTTGGAAGATAAGAATGCTGTCACTGATTTAGGAGCCAAGAAACAGACATAAAAGAAGAAAAATGGTTAAGAAAATAGTTGTGGTTAACTTGAGACAGATAAAAGCATGGTGCCTTTTCCTTGTGGAGAAACAAAACCTATCATGATATTATCCACTCTTCATAGCTCAACTCAAATCACAGCTCTCCAATTTTCTTTTATTGCCCATAGGCAATTCATATACAGCACATTATTGTGGAAAGAGGTCTGGACTTTCATCAGTAAGTTAAATTCACATTCTCAGTTGGTTTATCAGCTATGTATACTTTGGCAAGTTTCTTAAATCTTTGAATCTGATTCCTTCTCTCTTAACTGGAATTTTTTAGCTCTCAATCCCACAGGACAGTTGTGAGAATTAGCTTCAAATTGTGTCAATATATTAAACACAAAGTCCATTTTCAAATGTTCAAGTGAATTTTGTTTCATTCATTCATTCATCCATTCATCCATTCTTTGTATTCCTAGCATACGTCAGGCTGTGTGCTAGACTCGGGGGGAAAGAAAATAAAATTACTAAGGCTATCACATCCAACTGCCATCTTGTAATAATTTTTCATGCGTATAACCCTCAAATTAGAATGAGGTTAGAGAGTGTGACATAGATCTGTTCATACTCATATTTCCCTACAGTTTATGACATAGAGCCTTGAATATAGTAGTTATAAAACTACCTGTGGACAATTTGATTAATTAAAAAATGGTAAGATTTTTACATATAACTTTTAACATCTGTATCTCAAAGCAAAGAAAAAGCAGCATGGCCTTTGAAGCACAGCTAAAAGAAGACTCACTTGACAGCTCACATCCATTCCTGCTTCCAGCAGCACCTGAACAACTGCTTTGTGACCGTTGCGTGCAGCAAGGTGTAGCGGCGTGTGTTTTCGAGTATTGCAGCTCATTAAGTTGGGGTGTGCACTGATGATCATTTTGACCACTCTAAGCCGTCCATAGAGTGCTGCCAGGTCCAAAGGTGTTTCCAGCTTGCTATTCCTGATGGTAGGATCGGTGAGCTCTTCTAGGAGAACAGCAACTACTTCCGAGTGTCCATACTGAGCTGCACAGTGTAGGGCAGTTTCATTTTCATTGTTCTGTTAAGACAAACATAAAATGCAAGTTTTCAGCAATTCAATTGGCTATCAAAATTTAAACACAATAACTTAAAGCCTGAGATGCTTTGAAAGTATGAGTTTAAGATTTATCTATTTTGATAAGTATGCCTAATAGGTTTTATATTTGGTGAAAGTATGTATCATCAGTTGCATCAAAAATATCACATTTGATTTTTATCTCTTTGATAGTAAAAATCTAACTTTTCCCTACATTATTTACTCCAATTTTCAAGAGTGATAAATGATTTAGCCATGTTAGTTAGGGGCCCTGCTGGGCCCAGATGGTGAGTGTTATGTACACTGTGCATCTCGCCTCCCTGATATTTGAAAATGAGAGAGATTAGTAATAATTGTAAAACACTTTTAACAGACTGGCTTTCTAAAAGACAGATGAGTTAGTAAATACTTAATAATGAAAGATTTATAGACAGTTTTCTCAAATTAAGTTTCATTTTATTTTTCATATATAAATAAGAGAATAAAGACATACTGGTACCCTATGATTAAACAGTATCTTTTTGAAATATTATTATGGACTGAAAAATGGATCTAGACCCATCCCTAGACAAGTTACAAGGAGGATTATAGTACTATATATTCAGCATATAAGTGTTTCTATTGAAAATCAGGGAAATTTTCCTAGAAATTTATCCATAAAAAAAAGAAAAAAGTTATAATGGAGAAAACTAAACCAAGTTGCAAAGCAGATAATTTCAGACCATTAGGGCAGATGATATAGGCATGTGGGGTATGACTATATCAGAAGATAGAAGGGTCAATCTGAAAAAAAAAAGTAAATAAAACAATTTAGTAACCAAAATGAAATGATCTTGAAGGAGGATTCCAGAGAGAGAAAGGGGTTGCTACCATCACCAGAGTCATCATCATAGTTAACACTACATATCAGGGACAGTTGCATTTCATATACATTTCATATACATTTACTTATTTAATCCTCACTATGAAATAGGTACTATTATCATTATGCCCATTTGACAGATGCGGAAACGGAAGCACTGACTAGTTGGATAATTGGCCTTTAATTACACTGTCATTTAGTGTTGGTACCAGGATTTGAACCTAGGTACCCTAGAGACCAAAAGTCAGTACCCTTAATACTGTTTTCCACAATAACTATTACTAATATTCCCATCTGCTGAGTGTCTAAAAACTTCACATACATTACCTCATATAACTTTTACAAAAACTACTAAAAGATTGGCATTAGCCTCTTTAGTTCATAGATGAGGAAACTGAAATATAGAAAGGTTAAATCACATGCTTAGGCAGAAACAGGATCTTTTGGGATCTGTATTTGTCATAATCCAAAACCCATTCATGCTTTCAACTATACCACATGGCCTGCGATGTGTATCTATATTGTCAAAGAAGAACAGGAAATTAGTGATCTGAAGAACAGGAAATTAACAGAATTTCTATAGATTTTTTTTTCCCCAAAAGGGCACCAACTGAATTGGAATAGGAAGCAGCTGCACAGACAGCTGTTCGGACCAAAGCAAAATTACACAAGGAGGCTTCAAACCCAAACAAATCTCAATGTTCCAGAAAGTAACAGTCTTGCTCTGGCTGAAGGACACAGGTAAGTTAAGAGTAGAGGGAGTATTTAAAAACTTAAAAAGAGGAGTAGCAAGAAATTAATTAAAAACAAATTTTAAATGAGCGCTAGGGAAGGCTTCTTATTACTTTACTTTTCAAATAAGCATCAGAAGATGGAACCTAAAGGTAAACCCAGGGGGAAAAAAACATACTCCCTAGAGACAGTCAATGAAAAGTTAAGATCTGATAGACTGGGAAAGTGGGGATGGCTCAGCAGGCTAAGCCTGTGTGGACCCATATGCTGAACTGGGGTGTGCTTCCCATGCAGGAGGCCCCCAGTTCAGTTCTCATCCCCGAGTTCAGCCCCTGACTCAAGGAGGTATGCATCCCATGCAGGAGGCCCCCAGCCCAGTTCCTGCCCTACGCAGCCCCCTCCCACCTGTGTGGAACGAAACCATGTCGAAAATTCATGATGTACAACTACGGAGATTGCTCTGGGTCTTCCCCTTCTCTCTGTCTCTCTTTGTCTTTGTCTCTCTCTGTCTCTATCAAAAACAATAAAATAAATCTTAAAAAAAAGATCTGATAAACAGGGACTCCAGATAAAGATGCTGTTTCTTCTATCATTGGGGGGTGAGTCATAGCTGTGCTTAGTTTGATGTGTTACTATAGTCTACTTCCACATAGACACTAGCTTGTACAGATTGATGCTCTGTGGTTTTCTTATCTGGTTAAGTTTTATAGCCTGATAAGAAAAACAAACTTATTACTCTACATTATGAAGATATGATAGATAATAGAAATATGTTTCCTGACCAAACCAAATTTCCCCTAGCCCAAAAAGAAATTCAATCTCATTTTTCAAAAGACAGCATCTCTTTGAGAAAAAGAAAAGCCAATTATAAAATAATGATTCCTCAAAGACCTCTCTACTTCTGCAAAAAGCCTTAGCCATGGAACTCGTGCAAGATTGAAACTTTTTCTATTAACACCAATTGTTCAGATCTCAAGAAAAATTATTTCAATCATTCCAGACTTACTCAGGAGAAAATGTTCACAGAGCTTTATCCAAAATCAACACATAATGGATTGTCCCATCAGTGAAGACCACAACTATGGTAGCTTTATAAAAAGCAAGACTGCATACGTGTGTCCATACTCACTACTGATCTAATAAAATTTAATTGGAAATAAATAAACTGTGAATAAGCACTGACTAATAATTGCTAGTATTAAATTTTCAGTCTTAAAATATTTTTAATTCTCTCTCTCTCCTTTTTATTTTTACCAAACGGGTGTTCTCTGAAAAATTAGCACAATTCCAGATAATGAGTAGCAGAATGAAACCCTAACAAAAGCTGTTTACCAAAAGATCCTGCTTCAAAGTGAAACTAATGAAAATTATCTAATACTAGTTGGGTTCAAGTTTTGGTGAATGGCAAGGGAACATACTTAGTAGATAAGGCTCCTCTGTTTCTGGCTCTATTTTAAAATAAAGGGGAAAAAGTAGGGGGAGAGAGAAGGTGAAAGGGAGAAAAGACAAATATGCAGAGAAATATAAAATAAAAATATACATAACATCCAAAGAAAGAAAATAAATCAGTTGACAAAAGACAGAAAAAATATGACAATTGTAAAAACCATAATCCAGGCAAACTCAACTTTGTTTTTCATATTAAATCACCCTAAATTGACCACTAATTCTAGGGCAGTATAGAATGGTGACTTAGGTTGAAGTGCTAAAGTGCATTTATGGGCAACAGTAAATCACTCAATCTCTTTGAACCTATTCAATCTGTAAATTTAGAATATTACCCTCCCTATAAAACTTAGAGTATAACTTAGAAGTCAAAAGAGGTAACAGATAAGAAAATGTTCTGTAAACTTTATATATCAAAATGTCTTTTTTTAGTTAAAAAAAAATGCTGTATTAGAAACCAAAAATAACTTTCAGAAATCAGAATGAGTCCCAACAATTATGTATAATTTTAACATTATAACATGGCATATTATTGGTGAAGAACTTAGGCTTTGGATCAGAAAAACCTGGGTTCAAATATTGGCCACATTTCTTAGTAGCTGTGATATAATGGGCAAGTTAGTTAATCTCTTCAAGGTGGCTTGTCCCATATGTAAAGTAGAACAATGCCTACCTCATCAGGCTGAAGCAGAGCTGAGTAAAATAATGTCGATGAAGAAGTTTTGCACAATGCCTGGCATAGAGTAAACCCTTCATAAATGATAGGATTTATGATGATGGTACAAGGTGCTACTGTGGAGGGCTCTGGAATTAAAGAGACCTGAGTCCCAGCCTCAGTTTAGTCACTCAGTAATGTGTGGTCTTAGACAAGCTATTTAGCTTTCCTGAGCCTGATTTCTCATCGATGAAATGGAAATTATATTACTTCAGAGGATTGTGAGAATTATTAAATAACACATTGCAGGTGAAAGTACTTAGCATGATACCTGGCTATTTTACTTCTCAATAAATATTAATTATCATTTTCATTCCTTCCCTCTATTGCTTAAATACATAATGGGTCATAATTAACTGGTACATTTTGTCCCATTCAGAGGGTGGGGGGAGGAGGGAAGGAAATACAGCTAAAGTTAGAAGTTACTTATGGAAATACAATTCCCACATTGGAAACTTATAGGAGAAATGACAATGAATGAGAGCACTATGTTAGCACTAAAGGAGTATATACGTAATAACAAATAAACCACCCAGAAAGTATGGTTTTAAGAATCTCAAGATTTCTGAACTTGTTTCCAACAGGAACCACAATTAAAGCAATAGACAGAAGTGAGAAAATAATTTTGATTTCCAATCTCCTTATGAAGGACTTTTTCAGAGGTGCCAGGATGGCTCAGCCAATTGAGTGTTCATCTTGCAGCCCCAGAGTCTGAGGATGAATCCAGGCATCGGCCTGTGCAAACATATGCTGAATTGAAGTGTGCCCCCAGTTCAATTCTTGCTGGGGCCCATGCGAGAGACCCCGGCCGGTTCCTGCCCTGTGCAGCTCTGCGCCCACCCTGTGGAATGAAACTAGGTAGAAAACTAATGACATGCAACTATGCAGACTGCTCTGGGCCCTCCCCCTTCTCTCCATATGTCTCTATCTCTGTCTCTCTGTGTGTGAAAAACAATAAAAATAAATCTATTAAAAAAAAGGAATTTTTCATAGTTTGACTGATCTGCTCAACATCATAGAAAACAAAGATTTCTTTTTAAAACATTACGTTACAGTTGCATGCCATTTAAAATCTTCAACTTTCAAATAAATGAATTCTAGGTGTGTTTTCCTTATTTCATATCATTTAAAACATTTGTAAAAACTGATGTCCTCTTGTTTAACTTTGGATTGTTTCCCATCTTATTTCGGGTTTGCTTTGGGGCACTCAGACAGTTTTAAGAATAACCACTAGATGGCTCACACCACAAATGATCTTTCAACTCTTGGTTTCCTGAAGAACAGAATTCTCATAAATATTCCTTTTTAGCAAGAAATGCTGATAAAGAAAGCCATACTTGTCATTTTTAAAGACCAAGTTTATAAGTGTATTCCTATAAAAGTATTATGCATTTTTTTAACCTGTAAACATAAATTTTTATTGTGGAAAGTATGAATAAGACACTTTCCCTGTTAAAAAAACATTCTTCTTGATTTGTTCTTCCTACAACTGCATTTTGTTGGGGAAAAAATGTTTTTCTTCCCTCTGTTGTTTATAACTAGGCCTAATGTTACTTTCTATTCTTTAGTCTGAATTTCAGCCAAAGGTGTGCAAAGTCTGTACCTATTTGAAATCTGTATCTATTTGAACAATATGCTAATTATTCTTTATCAGATGTGCTTGCCCTAGAGTAACCTACTTGCGTTGATATTGGACAAGTGCCAACCTGCAGCTTAATACCATGGTTGTAATTCAATTGTTGGACTGCATGCTGACTTTCAAATACAGTTTTACAAAATGGGAACAGTAGGGGGCATGCAGAGCTCAAGATGTTGGTTATCATACTGTATTAGGCGACTTTATATTACTTCCTGGAATCTGTGGTCTTACTTATTTAGAATGCTGACAATGGCATCCTTTTTATATATGTCTGTTATGTGTGATACGGATATTAGATACTTGCAAATATTTTGACTTTATCTGTCAGTAACATATTGCTGCTGTGTTTTACTCAATTTACTCATGTGTGTGTATGTACCTACAGGGCATTTTTAACTTAAAACACAACTAGCAACTGTACACACTGTATTTTGTACTTTTGATTCACAAAACTGTATTTACTGTGAAGGTGCTATGTAAACGATAAAGCTTTCTACAGATGATAGCTATCACCATTCTTTTAGCATTTAAAATCTTATTAAGGAAACTCTAATTTGTATTACAAACGTAAATTGCATTTCATTTTTAAAAATTCAACAACTATAAAATGGATGCTTATATAAGACAAGCAAAAATATTATAACTACTTCCTTTATATGGGATTTTCTTATTAGGAGATACCTTTATAAATGCCCAACTTAGTGCCTATGCATTTAATATACAAAGCCAAAGAAATTTTCAAATTTTTGGAAGAGTGTTTGGCAGGCTAAAGACAGACGTAATTTTCAATGTGGCTTTGCCTTCACAAAACTCTAGAAAAATTATAGCATGAGCAAGCATTTGATAAGTGTACCTGTTCATTGACTCGGGAATGTGATGGTCCATGATGAATAAGAATCTTCACAATTTCCACATCTCCTTTCCAGGCAGCCAGGTGAATAGGAAAATAACCTTTGTTGTCTGCTACATTTGTTGATGCCTCATATTGAAGTAACTTGAGAACTATGTCCCTAAGAAGAAAAAGAAAGAGAAGAAAAAGAAAAAAACACACAACAGAAAAAATAATATGCTGAACAACACAGATTTTCTTAAACAAATCATTATAAAAGTATACTACATGCAGGCTGACAATTTAGAGTAATCATTAAAGGCACTGAGACATTAAATTAAGTTTAAAAGTCTGCTTACTCAACATTTAGCTATTTTACTTACCTGGAAAACCATCCCTATCTCCCCACCCACAAACACACACACACAGCATTGGTTAACCAATGAAACTACTTAATAGATTTCATTTGGCAAAATGTATCTAATTTCATTAACTTAATGAATTAAGTAAAATAATTTTAAAGTGTACCTCTTCCTTTAAAAAAAATAAAAAAATAAAATAAATTTTAAAAAGGCCAGATAGCTCAGACCTGAGGTTTAGCTTAAAAGAAAAGCTGAGTTACAAGCAAACTCCTTGTTTATTAAAAATAAAAATAAAAAAAGTTATACTACCAAGAGACATTTTGGGAATTTATGCATCATTCCTATGAGAATCAGAATAAGGAATTGAAGATGGATATAAAAAATAAAGCAGACAGCATAGTAGAAAAGGGACCCTCACAAGCTAGCTGCAGTGTACACCCAAGGTTTAAAAAAGGTTTAATAACTTTTCAGCCATGGCACACAACATTCTTTAAATCTGTCATGTTCATACTCATGCATGCCTTCCCCTTTCTACTCCCAGGCCTAAGAAACAATTTCAAGAGGAAAATTCTTTTATGAGACAAGTTCCACCACTAATGCAATTTCAGTGCATATTCAATATATTCTACCTATAGGATTTTGCACTCAATTCCCACCAGGTTTTCAAAGTAAAATATTTTTAACTGCAATACTCAATCTCAGAAGGAATTACTTAATAATTATTAGTATATCAAACTTTGTAATAATAAAAAACAGTCTTTCTAAACAAAAACTGTATTTTTATTTGGATGCATTTAAAAAGCAAATTATTGGGAGTGGGCACTAGATACATATATGGTGATAGAAGGAGAGCTGATTCTGGATGGTGAGCACGTAATGCAATACATTGGTGATGTAATGTAGATTTGAACATCTGGAAACTATCTAATTGTTACCGACCAATGTCACCTCAATAAATTTAACAATAAATAAATTTTTTAAAAGCAAAAAGAAAAGCAAATTAATTTACTAAGTGAAATCATAAACAGATATATAAATATATACATGCAGATACATAATTTTAATATATTCTGAAGTTGCTTCTTAGATATAACAACTAACCAATGTAACAGAAAGACTAAATTTAAATATTTCATGAAGCCAGGTTTTAAATGCAAGTAACAAATGAGGTCTGAATAGAAGTTAAGTTAGAATTCTAATAGCCCACTGTAGGGGTTTAGATCGAGTCACCCCAACGTATGCCTCTGTGGTATGCAGATTATTTTGATCTAAAGGTGATATGCCCTCCTCCCCAACTACCTAGAATTTAAATGAGAGGCCTTGTCCATAATAAGAGATAACCTTTTTGACCCATCTATATGCCAGGACAAATATCTAATTACTGAACATCTGTTCTTATTGATCTGAATGTCCCTCCTGACTTCTGAAGCTTCAGGTGCCAAACCTCATTCCTTAGCTCAGGATGTTATATATATACCACACTTTTTTTTCAGGACACGAGTCTGCCATCTTCCCTATCTGCCAACTTCTAGAATAAAGCATGTTTTTCTCCTCAGCCCTTGTCATTTGAATTTTTGGGTACAGGTGACAAGTGGCACCAAACCTGAGTCCAGTAACATCTTCTGGTCAAGACTGGTAAGACTTTTAAATGAGATCATAGAAGAGAAGCCACTTGACAAATAGTAAAGCACTAAACAGATATTCATTCTTATCCCCAGGCAAAACAAAAATACTTTAAAAGTAAAAAAATGCTTCTAGCAGATCACCTTTGCAAAAAAGAATCTGAAAATCAGAAGGTCACCTGAAGATTGTCCAGTTCATACACTTCTCCTCACCTCTCTGCTGTGTGAGTTATTATATAAGGGCCTTCTATTTTAAGATAAACACAATAAGTTAAAAAGGATTCAGTACCTATAAATAGCAAAAGCAGCTGAAAATTAGAGGATCTGATTTGAAGTCCCAACTCTCTGCCACTTACTAAATTGGTTACCTTGGGCAAATAAAATAATTTCTGTCTGTCTTTGTGATACTGTCAAAATAGAATTTAGATTCTACGTCTTGCTGCAGGTCTCAGTCTTATGGTGTGAATCAAATTAAAAACTCATATAATTGTAAAATTGCATGTAGTCAAGCACTATTCTCAAGGCAGACTGCTACAATGTGGTGCATTCCCAGTGATTCTTTAACTGAAATATCTCAGCATTTAAATAAAAGGTAAAATAATACTGAAGGAAGAACATTTAAATTAAATATCTGAATCTGAAAAGTAGAATTTATCCTATGACAAAATAGCCTTCTCTAAATTCATGTATCAGGGGATGCCAGGATGGCTCAGTGGGGTGAGTACTTGTCCTGCAGCCCCAGGGTCCAAGAATCGAATCCTGACCCCGGCCCATGTGGACCCATATGCTGAACTGGGGTGGGTCCCCAGTTCAGTTATCACCAGAGCGAGCTTCTTATATGGGGGGCCCATATGGAATGAAACTATGTAGAAAACTAATGACATGAAAATATGGAGACTGCTCTGGGGCCCTTCCCCTTCTCTCTGTCTCTCTCTGTCAAAAACAATAAAAATAAATCTTTAAAATCATATATCAGAGAAAGATAATTATGTGAAGACTTTTAATTTTATTTCTCAGTATCTAAGCAAATAAAAAATCTTCTGAAATTTCTAAAAGAAGGTCCTATCAAAGGGTAAAGAGAAAAGTTTAATGGGATCATCAATTCTATTTTATTTTACTCTCACTCAAACCACTCAGAATTTCATTTGTTCTTCGGCTCAGTTTTTGTTAGCATTTTCTAATAATGTATGTGACGTGCATTTATTATTTATCAGGAAGACATGATATAGTAAAAACAAAAAACACACCAAAAAACCACTGGCTAACTAACTGTTGTTTTATATACCTAAAAGTAATAATAAAAAAAGTTAAATAAATTAAAAAAATTTTTTTAGGGGATGCCAGGATAGCTCAGCAGTTAAGTGCTTGCCTTGCAATCACAAGGTCCAGGGTTTGATTCCTGGCCCCAGCCCATGCAAACCTATATGCTAAACTGCAGTGCAACTAGTAACCAACCACCTGCATGGCATGGTGGCAAACATTCTCACCTCCCATGCAGGAGGCCCCCAGTTAGGTTCCCATTCCATGCGGCCCCACATCTCTCTACCTGTGTGGAATGAAACCAAGTCACAACTAATAATGTACAACTACGGTGACTGCTCTTGGCCCTCCCCTCTTCTCTTCTCTTCTCTTCTCTTCTCTTCTCTTCTCTTCTCTTCTCTTCTCTTCTCTTCTCTTCTCTTCTCTTCTCTTCTCTTCTCTTCTCTCTCTCTCTCTCTCTCTCTCTCACCTTCTCTCAAACAAACTAAAAATAATTAATTAAAAAATTTTTAATTAAAAAAATTTTTTTAACTGACTATCTTATTGATCATTTGTATTATGTAGTGTTACCACTGAAGGGAATCAGATTTTGCCACCTCATAATATGTGTCTTTGGTATAAGGATCATTTTGAGCTGAAAGAAATAAAAACCCAGCAAATTTAGGAATTGCTCTTTACCTCCCCTTTCTGTCAACTGCCTAAATTGACATTGGAAAGCAGGCTGACCCAAAAAATGCTATTACCAGAGATACCTTAATACCTAAGAAACGTTATGGGCAGAACAGGGCAACCTTTGTTTTCTAAGCACCTCTCTCCCCTTTCTGTGAATGGCCTTCCTCCCCTTTGTCTTGCCAAACCCTTACCCCTTACTTAGCTCAAGGAGTTATATAAGCCTCAATTACCTGGCTGCCTTTTGGATCTCATATTTTTATGGGGCTCTTGTATATATGTAATTATTCCTATTAATCTGTCTTCTGTTCACTTAATCATTAGAGCAGCCAAATGATCAAGAAGGGAAGAAGAAAAACATTTTCTACCCCTGTGCCACCATTTGATATCTAAATCAGAAAAGAATAATATATGTGTTCATAAAATGGCCTTTGAACTTTAAGATCCTAATTAATATGCTGTTATTTTTATTTAAATGCTTAAAAAACTTATTTACTTTATTAAATTTGTTTATTTTTAATTAAATTTATTTTTAAATTTTTATTCAAGGTGAGCTTTTCATCTGTCTCATTCAGAGATATAAGCAAATGAACTGGCTCAGCTCAGATTTCTAATTTGAAAACATACTTGTGAAATATAAAGTTATTAATATATCTCTAATCAAAAAAGTGCCTGTTAGTCCTACTGGATCATAAATAAAATACTAATTGTCCTTAATCTTTCTCCTGAGGCATACATGTGTATCACACATAATACGTATCACATGATCCTTTTTCATCCAGACTCATTAAGAACAAATCAAATTTCAGATACTTTCTATAATATCTAAACTAGAAGAGTAGTTAACACTAGGATCATACCAAATCACTATTATTATTATTTTTTTATTTTAGTTGTACCTCATATCTTCTAGGGGTATCAGTAAATAAACCAAGCAGCTAAATGTTAAATCCTCGCAATATTTTGCAGCTTGAAGCTAATACCGGTAATTGAAAGTCTGAGTAAAAATGGTCATCCTAAAAGTACTGATGTTTGTTATATTGAATTTTCTGATATAAATATACTTCTGATAAATATGAAATATTTTTAAGAAGTCTCTGCATATGTAATGGGCAAAATTAAATTAATCTGGAAGGTTCAACATTAAAATTTTTTAATTCAACAGTAATTTTCCCTATAATTAAATCATAATCAAAGACATTTATTTTGTTCCAGCCTCCCTTGCATGTTGGTAGTCCAAAGAACTTTGAAATAAACACAAATCATTTTCATATGGATATAGTATCAACAAACAAATGAAATTCTCAATTCATGTAGGCTCATTTTAAACTAGCCTGAAGATTTTATTTGTCCTTAAGGGGAATAAAGTGGCAAATGTATGTGATGTGGTGAAAAAATTTTTAAGACAAAACATTACATTTTCTAACGGGAGCTCCTTTACATGTTGAATTACCCCTCATATATTTCTAGATCGAGTGAATAAAGCCAACTTCTAACTAGTTAATATACTTACCCAGGAAAGAAGCAATTGAACCAAAGATATTTCTAGGTTATTCAAAAATAAACTTTGTAGGCCAGATTATGCAAAGTTTTAGAGAAAGTGCTTTTTTTTTTTTTCTTCTTCCTTTAGAAAGCCTAAGAAAGAGCAAATTAAAAGTATAGGTAGCTTACTATCTGGCTCTAGACCTAATTTGAGATACAATTTGGATTACAGATAATGGAGTCTTGGACTCAAGCATTAAATATTTAAAGAATGATAGGCAAGAATAGAAAATATTTTAACCCCACACATACCAAAAAACACATATATTTCAAAGATAAAATAACAACTTAGTGCTGACATTTTTCAAAACAGCATCCAAGAATCACAATATACACAATATATATTAATGTGATGAAACTTAACAAGAAAAAAAAGAAGCAATTTTCTAAAAAGAGAAGAACTGAAAGGAAATATGAAGATACAGGTTTAGTAAAATCTTATAGGAAACAATCATATTATTACCAAAAAGGAAAGGATAAAAAAAGAGAGGAGGGAAAAGTAAAGAGGAAGGGAAGGAAGATGGGAAGAAGGAAGAGAGGAAGAAGAAAGGGAGGGAGAGAAAGAAGGAGGGCGGGAGGAAGGAAAGGAGGAAGACAGGTAGGCCAACTGGCTGATGAAGGGTTCAGAATAGGTCTCCCCAAGGTGTGCTACTTTGGCATATGGATTATTTTCAGCTGAAGGCCATCAAGACCCTGTGGGCTCAAGAGAAACTTTTGACTCTCCCTTAAAGAATTTAAATTAGGGACTTTACCAAAATAAGAATTATTATCAAAAATAACTTTATATGACCTATCTATAGGGCAGGGAAAACTTCTAATCACTGAACATCTGCTTTTATCCTATGAATGTCCTCTATTCTGAAGTCTTAAAAGTGCCTTACCTCATCATTATCTGACAATGTCATACATTCCTCTTTTTAACTTGCTGTCTTTGAACCTCTCATGTATGTGGGATCTCTGACACTCTCAGGTAGGGGTACCCATATAATGTATGAATATGTAATTAAATTCGGTTATTTTCTCATATTCATAATCTGTCTCATGTTAACTTGATTAGACAAGCCAGAAGAACCTAGAAAGGTAGGTAAAAATTTCTTCTTCCCCTACATCAGTTAATTGCTATTCAGAAGAAAATTAAGAGAATCAACTTTGTAGTAGAAATACATGGGACAATGAATTCTCCATATTTAAAAAAAAGAGAGTAATAGATAAGTCTCTAGTTTATCTATTAAAATAATTCACTTATAATTGTCACTAGTGGATTTTGTCTTACTGAGCATAATTTTTCTATCACTTCAAGGTAATAATTTTCTTAAAGATTTATTTTTATTGTTTTTGACAGAGAGAGCGAGATACAGAGACAGTGACAGAGAGAAGGGGGGAGGGCCCAGAGCAGTCTCCATAGTTGCACATCATTGGTTTTTCCACATAGTCTCATTCCACAGGTGGGCACAGGGCTGCACAGGGCAGGAACTAGGCCAAGGTCTCACCCCAGTGAGATCTGAACTGGGGTCACTCCCCATTTCAGCATATGGGTCTGCAAAGGCCAGGGCTGGGATTTGATCCTCGGTCCCTGGGGCTGCAAAGTGAGCGCTTAACCCACTAAGCCATCCTGGCTTCCCTAAGGTAATAATCTTCTAATCTGCAATTACAAATGACCCAGGAAATCATCAATAGAGTACATTTTCTATCATGCCCTGACTTGGCTAAATGGAGATGAATTGTTCATTATAAAATAATGTATTTCCAGAACAAAATACTTCTGACTTTTGGATTAACTAGTGTTGATAAACAAGTGCTCCAAATAAAACATTCAAAAAAAGGTGAAGTGGACTTAATATGCAGCATGAAGACTTTAGATTAAGTGTTGGGGTTAGGGAAAAAAAACCTGTGTTCAAAGCAAAAGAATAAAGGACAAGACCCTCTAACATTACTTCTAGCTCTCTGATTCCATTAACTTTAGCTTAGAAATTATGTTTATGGAAACAATCTAGAGCTGTAACAACAATAGCAACAAACATGGAAATGATGTGTTTCTATGCTGCCTGCTAAGGCTTGCTTGGAAAGAAGAGAACATAATCAGTTGTTCATTGCCTATGTTAAGTGAGAATAGCAAAGGCAAAGAAAAAAAAATCATTCTTTTCTGACTCTGAGATATATTCTATGACATTTTTTTCTACTTCAAATACCTTTTCTTAAACCAATAGTAAAATTAGCATTCTGTGTGGACACACTACTTGATGATAATTGGAGACAGCCCAGAAATACATAGTGTGACAGAGAAAAGCCAGCAAGAGTTTAGGAAATTGATATGTACCGGTATATAGCCACACAGGGGGATAATGTAGAGTACTGGTAAAGCATACACTTGGAACTACAATTAAACTCTAGATACAGCCCACCTTAATATATATCACTATCCACTAAGTCACTTATCCAGAATGGTCTTGTTTCTCCATCTACAAAATGAGGAAAGTGAGGAAGGTAGGGTAAAATAAATAATCTCTAATTTTAAAAGTTTACAGGTAACTTAAATAATTAAAAATAAAAAAATATTATACTCTAGATGGAAAATCCATATTTCAGAGTTGTGGCATCATAGTATACAACTGAGCCACAAATAACACCAAAACTGTATATCATAAGATATTATAATTGAAAGAAATAAGGAAAAATAGCCAGTGGATGTATTAAGCATACTGAACAGAAAATGGCTCAGAGGTGGGGAAATGGGATTAAAATTTTCCTGCTCTTTGGCCAATGCCTATAGAACAACACTGAGTAAAATTATTCTAGAACATGTTAAAAATATAAATGAGATATTCAGAAAAGCAAAGCAGAGATATATAATCCTCAGAGCATATCTGTAATTAAAGGAATCTTAAAAGACATATAGTAAAATCCCCCATGTCTTTATGATGATCTTAATGATTGCTATTCAATTCACTTAAATTATCTTCCATTTGTATATTGCCAATAGAAACTAAAAATTGTGTAGTGGGTCACAGGAAAATATATCTCAATGGTTAGAACTTGATAGACCATTATGTATAAATCAGTAACATTTACTAAACATAGAAAATTAAGGAAGGATATGAATACTAATCTATTTTGGGACATTATTTTGAGAAGTGCTTATAATGTCAAACTGAGACAGAAGAAGAAAAGTAGTATAGGTCAAATGGTCAGGCCTGAGATATTCTGTCCATTATTTGATAGCTTGTCTTCCCAATTGGAACATTCCCTGAATCCAAACTTAAGATAGTCAAAGAGGCTGTCAGTATTGTATACTATGGGCTGATTTAATTTGGCTTCATTCCTGATGATGCAGGGACAAAAAAGAAAAAAAAAAGTAATTCATTTAAAAGATTCAGATAGTAAGGATTTAGACACATTTTGCATCCTACAGAAGGAAAGGAATGGACCATATTTTTTCATGTATAAAACATCCCAATGTATAAGATGACCCCTACTTTTCTAACCCAACATTAATGTAGAGTTGTATACCAGGAACCTATGTAATTTTAACCAACCAATGTCACCCCAATAAATTTAACAAATAGTAAAAAAGAAAGAATGAAAGAAAGAAATCAATATATACCTACCTACATACATATATAGGTTACTCCCATGCATAAGATGACCCCCAATTTTTGATCTAACATTTTTAGATAAAAGTACTGTCTTATACACAGAAAAGTACTACAGTTGAAAAAGACCTGACAAAATAAAAGGGTTCTAAGTTAGATGATCTAAGATGATATAATATAGAATAGGGACTGGATAAAAAGAAATATAATTTGGAAATACTGATACTAAGAATCCAAATGATGAGATATTTTATATAATTCAGATGATTCTCTGGAGAGAATGATAATGTTCTATTTATGCAATAAGCGTTAAAGAAAAAAAAGTCATAGTGATAAATAATGGCAAAAATGATAAATCTCTCATGTAAGAATATTAAAGCCATAAAATGTGAGCAAATAGGACCCAGTCCCTCATGTCTCAGTTCACAGAATAAAAGAAATGTTAGGTGGGAAAGCCAAAAAGTAACTAGCATTTTTAGGTAGTAATTACCATGTCAAAAAACCTGAAGTAATATGGAATGATCCGGATCTGAGAAAACTAATTTGAATCATTGGAGCAAAAGAAAAATGGAAGGAGCAGACACATGAAAAGGTCACTTTTCTCCTGATGGGGAAGGACAGAACACCATAATCATTCAGAGAACTCCCCACACTTTGACTCTCTCACTAAACCATTAGAGTACTTAGCTAAAACACTGAAAGTAAAGTGGGTGTTGCGGATACACATTCTTTTACTCTCCATACTGTATCTTATCACATTATTTGATAATGTGATAAGTTTAAAACCAGAAAGATTATCATCAATGTAAAAAAAAATACATTTTAGCTAAATCTGAAGGATTTTGAAGTGATTCATATAACTGATGTAGCTTATAAAGATTTCACTCCCAGTAAATCCCATGTTAAAGGAAGACACCAAAAAAAGGTAGGGTGAAGTTAAGTGGTTTTATCCCATTGCCTCTGGAAACCTATACATGACTAACATGTTCTGTCACTTCTTTCATTCTCCCTGTGTGACATTTCACTATTTTAGAGCAATTCTCTTGGTTTACACTCTGCACATAACCATCCTCAACAACATTCCTATCAAGTTTTAACTCATCAGTGTTGCCATCTGGTGCCTCTCCAAACTCATCTAAGCTGGGGCACTCATAGCAACATGAGACAGATATCAGACATAATTAACTTCATCACATGGAACTCAATGCACAAGGATTTCAGTTCCAGTAAGTGGCACTTACTTATGTCCATTTAAGGCCGCGTGGTGTAAAGCAGTGTAACCTGAACTGTCTGTGCAGTTCACGTTGGGGCCTCGCCAGATGCTGCAAAAGAAGCACAAGAACAGAATTAATAGTTAAGCAGAATTGTGCTTCAAAAAAGCAAAACAGAAAAAACCTGATAGTCCCACAGCCAGCAGCATGTTGCATATGAAAATTTTTGTCAGGTAGAAAATGATTGCCATGTTTCATATATCCCCTTTGGAACAATAACTTCATTATTTGATTCAAGAAAATGAGTAATTGTAACTACCTTCAGAAAGTATTAGCAAATGCAAGCCCACAGCCCTATATTAAAATCTGGATCCAAAAATTCCCTATTACTTTACATCATTACTTAAATATTGGAAGCAATTCAAATTCAACTACTATATTATATACCAAAGAATAATAATTTAAGACACCGGCCTCCTCCCTTTTAATACATTTATTCTGAGATGGCAGTGATTTATATAACTTATATTTTTGTATTCTGGGAACAATATTATACAGATTACATATAACTATAATATATAAACTAGTGCATTTTATCCTTGATCACTAAAATTACAGAAACTACTTTTAGCTTTTGAATAAATGAGGCATTGAATGACACTTTTCTAAAAGTAGACCAAGAAATGACTTTTTCTAATGTTAATAATAATATTAAAGCCACCAAAACTAACATCTATGACAAGCTAATTCATGCATTCACAAAATATTTATTGTATACTAATTGTATGTCACATATTAAGCTAGGCACTGAGAGTAAAAAATCATAATTCAAGATCCTCCTTTAGGAGAAGCTGGGATGGCTCAGTGGGTTAAGCGCTCACTTTGCAGCGCCGGGGACCAAGGATCAAATCCCAGCCCTGGCCCACGCGGATCCAGTTCAGTTCTCTCTCTGTCTCTGTCTCTGTCTCTGTCTCTCTCTCTCTCTCTCTGTCAAAATAAATAAATAAACAAACAAATAAATAAATAAAGATTCTTCTTTATAAAAACAGTCTAATGGGGAAGACAGACACATAAACTAACAATTACAAAGTAGTAAGAAAATGAGGTACCAGAGAGCGTGCAGGCATCTCTGAGAATAAAAAGCTATTCCAAATAAGAGATCATAACAGACTGAAACTAAGGTGGAACAATGAAAGTGAGTAGAATGTACATATTCAAAAGTTATTTAAAAGGACAATTGGTAAGATGCAAGGACCAATGGAAGGAAGGAGGAAGTGGTAGCCTAGAACAGGGTCTCCAACTTCTGGGCCACAGATTGGTCCTGGTCTGTGGCCTGTTAGGTACAGGGTCACACAGCAGGAGGTGAGCAGCAGCCCTCACTGAAATTTTCAGAGAACCTACATGAAAGTATCTAGTGAGAAAAAGAAAAATGAGAGAAATACAGACAGTAGAACCATGGATAATTAACAACAGTTAAGAGTCCAACAGAGGGAAGCTGTCGCAAAAAGAAATGAGGAGGTCAGTTAGATAAAAAATTAAATAATTCATTTGGTAATTAAGATCTTGAGGACACTATTGTCCAAATATAATTAGTATAATTAGTCAATTCTAACTAAGGTTTTAACATTATTTTGATCTTAACTTTATTTCAATCCAATGGTTTATTTTATTTAATAGTACCTTTCCTCCTAAGAATAAAAAAAAACATGACAGTTAATTCATAAAAGTAATAAAATGTGCATGTTTTATAATTTCATTAAGATGGTAGGTTTTTAACATTTTTCTAAGAAAATCAATCCTTGAAGCCTTTTTAATTTCCTTTTATATTCTTAGAATTATACTTTTGTTCATCCTGCTAAGCTCATCCAATCCTGCCCTATTAATTTTTACCTCTGAACCTTTAATCACACCCTTCTACTAAACTGTAATAGATTCTCTAATCAATCATATCTTACTAAATTCTCCAAAGCCCAGCAAAGACCCACTCCTAAATCTCTTTTCTAAACAATATAACAGCTATTTAATAAATGTGTGTTGAATTACACCAATAAAAATAAAGAATTACTTTTATGTCACAAATGAAAGAGTGTTAAAACAAATATATTAATTTAAAATAAACTATAAAAATTTGATAAAATGCATATGCTGATTTGCAAATGTAAAAACTATATGGGGGAAGCCAGGATGCCTCAGTGGGTTAAGTGCTCACTTTGCAGAGCCAGGGAGCCAGGATCGAATCCCGGCCCCGGCCCGTGCAGACCCATGTGCTGAACTGGGGAGTGCCCCCAGTTCAGTTCTCTGTCTCTGTATCTCTCTCTCTCTCTGTCAAAAACAATAAAAATTAATTAATTTTAAAAAAGATTTATTTAAGAGTGTGTAATCTAAGAAGATGTTTACTAAGACTAATTTGTCATTAAAAGTTAAATAAATAAATAATAAAAACTATATGAAGTTAATAAAACAAAGCACAACAACATGAATAAAATACACCTATTGGGAGATAACTGTGTTTGTATGAATATGTGCACGTAGAAAATTTCTGAAAGAGTAATAGTAAAACTGAGTAGACTGGGGTGGAGAAGGGATACAATCTATACCCCCTTTTCTATTATATGAAATTGTTCCCTTATCTACACGTTATTTTCATAAGGATTTAAAATTTAAAAACAATGCTAAACATTAAAAAAAAAACAAAATAAAACCTATGAAATAGAAAAAAAAGAATCCAACACAAGCAAAAGAATAACAACAACAACAACAAAAAAAAACAAAACAGAAAAGGGAACAAAAAATAAATAAGACAAATAGAAAGCAGACAGTAAGATGGCAGATTTAAATACAACCATATCAATACTTACAGGGATGCCATAATAGCTCAGCAGTTGAATGCTTGCCTCATAGTCAAGGATTCAGTTCCCCACCCAGTCCATGCAACCCCATGTGCTGAACTGCAACACAACTGGTAACCAGCAGGATGTCTCGGTGGTGAAGGTTCTCATCTCCTATGAGGGAGACCCCTGGTTCAGTTCCCACCCTGCATGGCCCCACATCCACCTGTGTTGAAAGAAGCCATGTCACAACTAATGATGTACAACTATGGAGACTGCTATGGAGACTGCTCTGGGCCCCACCCCCTTCTCTCTCTCTCTCTCTCTCTCTCTCTCTCTCTCTCTCTCATCTTCTCTCAAACAATAAAATAAATCTTAAAAAAAATACATTGGGGAAGCCAGGATGGCTCAGTGGGTTAGGTGCTCACTTTGCAGCCCCGGGGACTGAGGATCGAATCCCGGCCCTGGCTGTGCTGACCCATATGCTGAACTGGGGAGTGCCCCCAGTTCAGTTCTCACTGGGGTGAGACCCTGGCCCAGTTCCTGCCCTGTGCAACCCGCGCCCACCTGTGGAATGAAACTATGTGGAAAAACCAGTGATGTGCAACTATGGAGACTGTTCTGGGCCCTCCCCCTTCTCTCTGTCTCTGTCTCTGTATCTCTCTCTCTCTATCAAAAACCATAAATAAATCTTTTTTTAAAAATACATTATTTATCTCTGAATTGTTTGAATCATCAAAATTCTAATGCAGTTCTTCAAGGAAAAACAAAGAGACAATAAAAAACAAGGGGAGAAAAGCATAGGTTTGCTCCAGGTTGTGAAGAGCTTTATAACAAGTCAAGAAATTTAGTCTTTATTCTGTAGGCACCTTGGAACTAGAGAGTTACTGGAAAGATATTAGGCATGTTTCTGACATGATGTGATTGGGTCAGTTTTAGAATGAGAACTCCAGTGGCAGTTGGGAAATAGGATGAAGAGGATGAACAAACAGGTGTCAGGAAGTCAGGTTAATCTGTTTTAATAGTTTAGGGAAGAAACAAAGAAATCTGAACTAATGGAGAAATAGTAGTAGATAATGAAGAAGAAGGAGATTCAAAATAGATATGACTGAAATCAAACCTATGGGAAATGGTAACCATATGACAGAATAAGAGCAAAAGAATGACTCGGGTTTCTACCCTGCACGGAATGCATGGAGGATGAGATATCTCTATTAGAGAGATCTGCAACAGCAGTGGTGTCTTTGGGGGAAAGCCAGGTTTCCGTGAAAGCTGACTAGAACACTGTTGCTCTGGAACACCTCCGGCAAAGGATAAATAAGAAATGAGATAATACCGTAAATTAATTCAAATTATTTTGTACAATTTCCTGCATGTTATAAGGCCTTATATTCAGTAAGGGGAGATACTGATATTTGTAACTAAAATAAGATTCAGAATTCATAGATTTAATTTACCTATACCATCTCAGTTCCCCATTATCAGGAAAGGAAAAAGAAATTAATTACAATACCATGAAAAAAAAAATCTCCAGCACATATCTTCTTTCTTGAACACAATGGATGAGGATATTTTTAAACAAGAAGGTTTAGAATAGTAATTTAGCATATATATATATATATATATATATATATATATATACACACACATATATATATATATATTTGACTGCACCTATTGACAGAGCCTCTAGGCACATATCCACCATATCCATGAAACATCCACACACATTTGAAGCATTATAAATAAGCCAGACCCAAACCTTCCAACTAATAACTTAAAAATAAACCTGTGCCCTACAATAAAAACCAAATCTAATATAAAAATTAAGTAAATAAATAAGCCTTAATGTTTAATAGCTCAACCTATACACTGTTCTACTTCTTTTCAACTCTGCAGTGCTCTCCTCTTTTCTCAGTGATAATCCTCAAAATTCAAAAGAGGGCCTACATTAACTTAAGGCTGTTTTATAAAATGCAAGGTTCTAAGTACCTTTAACAGATGTCTTGGAAAAGTTTTAAATACTTATTGCATATTTATTCAAAAGGAAAAAAAAGGCAATTCATAGGTCCTCGATCTTACACTCATTTTCATCTCCTACACTTACATGTCAATGTTTTAAATTCTGTATGTGAGACTTTTTTTTTTTTTAAGATTTACTTTTATTGTTTTTGACAGAGAGAGACAGAGAGAAGGGGAAGGGCCCAGAGCGGTCTCCATAGTTGTACATCATCAATTTTCTACATAGTTTTCACTCCACAGCTGGGCATGGGGTTGCACAGGGCAGGAACTGTCCAGGGGTCTCCCTGATGGGAGGCATACTCCTGCAAGCTGGGGGTCTTCCACATGGGAAGCATGCCTGGGATGGGAGCTGAAACAGGGGCCTCTCACATAGGAGGCTCACCCTGATGAGAACTGAACTGGGGGCACATCATATGGGTTCACCATATGGTCTGCATAGTCTGGGGCCAGGACTCAATCCTTGGACCCCAGGACTGCAAGACAAGTGCTCAATCTGCTGAGCCATCCCAGCATCCCTGGATATGAGAATTCTTGCCCAGAATGAATGCTCTCAGACAATCTGAGATCCCCAATTACCAAAGATTTAATTTCCTTTGTTGTTTGTACAAATGTAATAAGTCCAATTAGTATGTTTTAGAACAAATTTAAACAAAAGCAGTTTTCCACAGAACTTACAAATAACCAGGACATTCATTAGTCAGGATGTTTTATTCCCTGAGTTTTCAGATTATTAAAGAAAATTGTTCCTATATACAATGTAAGCCTGAGTTTCCTGGCCAATATTCACATGTATAGCAAATATGATTTAGGTACAGCTATGCCACAAATTGATCATCATTATTTTATACCCTCTACCAACTTGTGGGAAATATCCATCAGGAGCAACATAAGAGTGTTTCAGTTTTTCTTGATTCTCATATGGCTCTTGACATTTGAGATCATGCCATGGCTCCAGGTTGGAAACTTACACAGAAGGTGAATCAAGAGCCTCAGGCAGGGTCAGAATATGTTGGAATGGTCTTCTGACACATCAGATAATTTCAAGCAATGCAAAGCAAAGTACCTCTTATTTTAAATTTATATCTTAGTAGTTAGCTTCCATTTTTGGATGTCTGAACCGACGTGCACATGCCACTGAGTACTGTAAGTTAATTTCTCATCTTCCCTTGTGATGATATAATTTATTATCATGGGTTAGAAGTATCTCATATGTGGGGGGATACCAGGATAGCTCGCAGTTGAGTGCTTGCCTCACAATTGCGAGGTCCAGGGTTCGATTCCCAGCCCAGGCCAGTGCAAACCCATATGCTGAACTGGGGCACAACTGGTTACTAACAGGATGACACAGTGGCAAAGGTTCTCACCTCCCCGGAGGGAGGCCCCCAGTACGGTTCCTGCCCTGTACAGCCCCAGATCCACCTGTGTGGAATGAACCCATGTCACAACTAATAATGTGCAACTACAGAGACTACTCGGGGCCCTCCCCTCTTCTTTCTCTCCTCTCTCTCTCTCTCTCTCTCTCTCTCTCTCTCTCTCTCTCTCTCTCTCTCTCTCTCTCTCTTTCTCTCTAACCTTCTCTCAAACAATAAAATAAACTCTCAAAAAAAAAATAAATAAATAAAGAAGCATCTCATATGGGTCTACAACAATATGAGCCATATATGTAAATTTAAATGTTCTATTAGACACATTAACAAGGTAAAAAGAAAAGAAATTAGTTTTAATATATTTTATTTAACCTATTCCATCCAGAGTACCATCATTTCAACACATAATCAAGACAAAAATTATTGAGGTACCGGTAGTTTTACATTCCTTTTTGTATTGTTTTCAAAATCAGCATTTATGTTTATACTTATGACACATTGTAATCAGGACTAGCCATATTTCAAGTGCTTTATAGCTTCCTGTGGACAATGGCTACTCTATTGCATAGCACAAGGCTGGTCCTACTAATGATTTCCAAGAAAAATAAAGAAAACTTACAACTAACTCTTATAATTTAAAATGCTTTCTAAAAATAAGTGAAAACATTGGCCTTTAGTAAATAAATGCCCCTTTGATTGAGTCACAGAAAATTGAACAAATATCTTACCTTTTGGGAAAAAAATATATAGTAGACCTACTACATAGTCATCAGAGGCTGTAAATGCACAATTTTACATGTGACCCCATTAGGGAGCACCATAGCAAAAATTATACTAACCAAACATTTTTCTAATGAATAATATGCACCTTGAATTTTTTGATACAACTCTCAAAAACACGTATTCACAGAGCAACTCAGAACTGGCTAACTGTGAGCAGAAATACTCCCTGAGTTATAATCACACAATTTATAATCTCTATACTATATATGCAGTATATGCCACAAGATAGCATTTTAGAATATGAGAAGGAATCTGTAACCATGCAGAGAACTGCAGAGCTAAAAAAAAAAAAAAAAAAACTTGAGAGGAAAACTAGAGCATCTATTTCAACCCAGTTTCAACTTTGTCACTAGTGCTAAAAATGTAAAACACTTTTTCTCTTCTTCTCTACCCGGGTATTGTTCCTAAAAAATAAATCAACACACATGGCAGATTAATCTATCATTATTATGCTAACACTAATTTTGATGGCAATTGTTCTTCTTATCCTCATATTCCCTTTTTTTATTGTTAAATTTAAATTTATTAGGATAACATTGGTCGGTAAAAATCTCATATTCTCTTATTAAGTAATGTCATTTCCAAGGGGACTGTAGCAGGTAGAATAATGGAATCCCAAAGATATTCCCACCAAATCCCAGGAATCTGTGAACATATTACATTGAATGGCAAGGGTAAATTAAGGTTGCAGATGGAATTAAATTGCTAATCACCTGACCTCACTCTGGATTTTCTTACTCGTCTGTATTTGCTAGAACCACTAAAATAATGAGGGGATAAATCTTGTCTTGTAGATGAATTTGATAACATGCCTGGTAGGGTTTCCCCATTTAGTATGATGTTTGCTGTTGGAGTCTCATGAACACCTTTTCACCATATTAAATAAGCGTTTATTCCTTCAGTAATGAGCAAAATGAGGCAGAAGAGCATAATAAATAAAAGCACAGACTCAGGATTCAAACTTCATTAAGTTCAAATGCTGGTTCCATCTCTAATTGCAAGATCTTGGGAAAATTACTTAAATACTATATGCATCAGTTTCCTCATCTATACAATTAACACACCAGTAATAACTACTTAGTAGTGTTGTATGATGGATATATTAGACAGTCTTGTAAAGTGTTAGCACAGTGTCTGACACATAGTAAACATCATTATTTCTCTAGAAAGAGTAATTAATCCAGAATGCTCTTATGTTAAATTTATGTTTGTTAAATTTATTTAGGATATCATTCACGATGATGGTATAGGTTTTCCCTTTACATACATTAATATATTTAATTCCTGATAAGATCCATTTTTACATTCCTAGAAGTAAATGTCTACTATGTTGCATTTTTTAAAAATACAATCTTAGATTGTTATTTGAAATTTGGAATTTTGAATCTGCATTCATATGTGAAACTGGTCTCCAACTTTCTTGTTCCTTTTATTTTAGTTTTGGTATCAGACTTATGCAAATTGAAGAGTTTTCTGCCTTTTTTTAATCTCCAGAATAGATTAACTAACATAGAAATTGTTTATTACTTGAATATTTGAAAGAATAAAGATGTTACTATAAATAAATAAATAAATAAATAAATAAATAAATAAATAAATGGGGAGGCCGGGATGGCTCAGTGGGTTAAGCACTCACTTTGTAGCACCAGGGACCGGGGATGGAATCCCAACCCCAGCCAGTGTGGACCCATGTGCTGAGCTGGGGAGTGCCCCAGTTCAGTTCTCTCTCTGTCTCTGCATCTCTCTCTCTCTGTCAAAACAATAAAAAAATAAATAAAATATAAAGATGTAAAATCATCTAGGACTTGCACTTTTGTGAAGTAAATCCTTAAAATTTTCTTTTTTCGTTTTCTTCTATTGATACTGATCTATCAATACATTCAACTTTATTATGCATAAATTCTGTAATTCACATTTTTCTAGGAAGTCAATTCTTTCCATTTAGGTTTTCTAATTTACTGAACAAAATTGTACATAATTTTATATTTATTATTATCTTCTGTATTTGCAGCTCTATCACCATTCTCAATACTAACGTTTCATATTATTTTTCTCAGTGTGCTTAGGTGGGTCTATTATATTGTGAGATTCAGAGATTCAGTTAACTTTCTTTTTATCCAACATATATTAGATGTGTTATTTATACATGTATTTGTTTACTTTCTACTTTATTGATTTCTGTTCTTAACTATAGGAATTCAATCATCAAACTATTTACTATATGTTTTTCTCCAGCTCATAGAATTGAATACTTAACTCATTTAATTTTATTCTTTTTTTATTTAAAAGTAAAAGCAGGGGAAGCCAGGATGGCTCAGTGGGTTAAGCGCTCACTTTGCAGCTCCAGAGACCGAGGATTGAATCCCGGCCCCGGCCCGTGCGGACCCATGTGCTGAACTGGGGAGCTCCCCCAGTTCAGTTCTCTCTCTGTCTCTGTATCTCTCTCTCTCTCTCTCTCTCTCTCTCTCTGTCAAAACAATAAAATAAATAAATAAATAAATAAAAATAAAAGACTAAGCGTTAAATTTATAAAAAAATAAAAAATAAATAAATAAATAAAAGTAAAAGCATTATAGGCTATGACATTTCTACTGAGTATGATTTTGTCCACATCACTTAGGTTTTGACAAGTCATATTTTCATTTCAATATGTATATATATGTTTGTGTATATATATATAAATATATATACATATGGTCTGTAATTAGCTTATTTCTTTTTTACCCTAAAAATTGCTACTTGTTTTTAAATTTATAAGTGCTTAGAATTATTCTCTTAATGATATATTTCTAGTTTTACCATGTTATAATCATAGAATAATTATTTAACTTCAAATCATTTCTTTAGGGGAAGCCGGGATGGCTCAGTGGGTTAGGCGCTCACTTTACAGTGCAGGGCCCGAGGATCGAATCCTGGCCCCGGCCCGTGCGGAACCGTATGCTGAACTGGGAGCTCCCCTAGTTCAGTTCTCTCTCTGTCTCTGTATCTCTCTTTATCTCTCTCTCTCTCTCTCCTCTGTCAAAATAAATAAATAAATAAAAATATATTAAAAAAAAAAATCATTTCTTTAGATTTTGTTTGAAAATTAGTATGTACCTTTCTTACATTATATGAGCACTGAAAAGTGTAGTTTTCTCTGTTTTTAAAGGTGAGATACAGACGTCATCAAGATGGCAGCATGAGAGTAGCTCTTGAAACCTCTCCTGGAAAGAATAAATTGAACAACTAAAATCCAACCAGGGAATCCTTGAGCTGTACATAGCCTCAGCTGAGAGAGGCACATATCACAAGAAAATACCTAAAGGCCAGAGAAGGAGGTGAGCGAGAGAGAAGAAAAGGGAGGAGTATGGCGACAAGCCACAGAGCATGACCCAGAGACCAGCAGAGGAGAGACTGAGGTGGGGACCTGGGAGTACAGGCCAAGGCACAGTGCCTTGAGTTAGAGGCTGAGAACTGAGCAGAGTGGAGGCACAGGTGGCCAAAGCGCAGGGTCAGTGGCTGTAGCATGTGAAACCATGTCACAATCAATGATGTACAACTATGGAGATTGCTCTACGCCCTCCCCCGCCCCCCCACCTTCTCTCAAACAATAAAATAATAATAGAAAAAGAAGCAAATAGAAATTCTGGAGATAAACAATGCAATAAGAGTCATGAAAAATGAAATAGCTAACATAGGAAGCAGAGAAAACCAGTTAAAGGAAAGAATTACTGATATTGAATATAGAAATATGGAAATGTCACAGAAGGAAGGAGAGACCTGATTGCCAAGAAAGAAAAGGAAGGAAGGAAGGAAGGAAGGAAGGAAGGAAGGAAGGAAGGAAGGAAGGAAGAAAGAAAGATAGATCTGTATATGAACTATCAGACTCCATTAGAAAGAGCAACATAAAAATAAGGGGTATCCTAGAGGGAGCAGAGGATGGGATGAGAACAGAGAATTTGCTCAAATAGTAGATGAGAATTTCCTGAATTATGGAAAGAATTGGAATCTCAAATTCAAGAAGGAAATTTCTTAACATACCAAAATCACCATGAATGAAAAAATTTAATAAATTGAACAAAAATAAGAGAACTGTTTTTCATCAATGGACACCATGTAAGACAATAAAGGGACAAACCACAGAGTTACAGAAGACAGTGTGTGTGTGTGTGTGTGTGTGTGTGTGTGTGTGTACTGACAAGGCACTTGTAATCAAAACACTAAAATGAAAAAAAAAGATAATATCAAGTATTCAAAAGGATATGAAACAACTAAAAATTTCAAACACTAGTGGAAATGTAAATTGATATGAACACTAAAAGGTTATTTAGCAGTATTTATTAAAATTTCATATATTTATTAAGTCATATGCATATCCTATGACCATCAGTTTAGAAACTCTTACCATTTTACACCAAAAGACATGTACAAGCAAGAAATTCATTATTCACAACAGACAAAAACTGTCCAGCAATAGAAGAACAAACTGTAGTATATTTACAGAGTAGAATACTATACAGCAATGAAAAGGGACAAATTATTGTTTCTCTCCTAAAATGAATAAGTTTTACATACAAAGTTCAACCAGGGGAAGGCAGGATGGCTCAGTGGGTTAAGTGCTCACTTTGCAGTCTCGAAGACCAAGAATCAAATCCCAGCCCCGGCCCATGCAGACCCATATGCTAAATTGGGGAGTGCCCCCAGTTCACTTCTCACAGGGGTGAGACCCTGGCCTAGTTCCCTTCCTGTGCAGCCCCACGCCCACCTGTGGAATGAGACTATGTGGAAAAACCAATGATGTGCAACTATGGAGACTGTTCTGGGCCCTCCCCCTTCTCTCTGTCTCTCTCTCTGTATCTCTCTCTGTCAAAAACAATTTTTTTAAAAGTTTAACAAAAGAAATCACATACAAAACAATACATATGTATGTTTCATTTGAATAAGTTTAAAAAGAAGAAAACTAATCTTTTCCTTTACTTGAGATATTGATTCTGATTCAACTTCATTTCACCAGAGGACTTCCTTTAGGAATTATGTGAAAACACTGTCTTGGCACCACACCAAAAAAAAAAAGTAAATAAATAAAAATAAAAATAGCTACACATCTATAAATTGAACATACATGATATAGTAAAAAAAAATTTTTTTATGTATATATTTTTTATTTATTTTTGACAGAGAGAGAGAGAGAGAGAGAGAGAGAGAGAACTGAACTGGGGGAGCTCCCAGTTCAGCACATGGTTCCGCATGGGCCAACAATAAAATATAATAAAAACAAACAACAACAAAAAAAAAGAAAAAAGAAAGAAAATGTTAAAGCAAAAAAAAAATTTTTTTTCCCTTGGAACTCTGAGTACATTGTTCCACTATCAACTAGCGTCTACACAGATAAGAAGACCAATTTACTCTGATTCTCTCTACTTTAGGGATAATATCCGCTTTTTCAGTCTAGCTCTTGTAAAATGGTCTTTATCCATAGAGTTCAGAAATTCCACTGGGATATATCTAAGTGCAAACCTTTTCTCCCCCAGTAGTTTTTGTTACCACATTTCCTGCACTTTCAGTTAATAGATTTAAATTTGTCTTCATCTTGGGGAAATGTGATTTTATTTGGTTCAATTATTGTTTCCTCTATCAACTTATTTTCCCTCTCTACAACATCAAGGACTAGAGTATTAGGTCCCCTGAAAATACCATATACATATTTTTCATCTCATTTCTCTCTTTCTCTCTTTGTAGTTCTTCCTTTCCTTCTGAAATAATTATTTTAATTGTATTTTCATCACTAGTTTACTTTTCAAAAATGTCCACTTATTATCTGAGTTACTTATTTTTGTCAACTCTTTTCTCTAACATCTTAAATCTCCTAGTAACTTGAAAATTTCATCCTCTTGCTTGCTATAGCCTTTATTTTTTATGTGTGATTTCAAAGTAAACCAAATTCATCTAACTCAATCTTCAATGCACAAAACACATCGATAATTCCAGGTTTTTATAAATATAAGATAGCTATTTTTTTCTTCCTTTTATATCCCTACAAAATAGTTGGAAGCATTTTACAATCCCAAGCAGAAATACACCAATTATGTTGTTAAGTGACTCAAGGGATAGAGTTAATTTTGTATGAATAGATTAAATTTGCTCAATTGCTCTTTTTCAGTGAAGGCTGTGTTAATGTCAAGTTTAAAACTGATAGCTTTATTTGCTTTTGACAAAGACATATGGAGAAAATTCTTCTCAGCTAGCTCCATATTCATATACTCTAAATCAACCACAAATATAAACACTACTCCAAGTCACCCACCCCCCCAAAAAAAAATCAAAACACCTGATAAAACACTAAGAATTCATATAATGAAAATGAAAGGGTATAAGAGGAATTCAGTAATATGCTTCTCCTTTCTATTTCCTTTTTGCTTGACATTCCATAAAAATCTACATTAATGGGAGATGTCTATGTTTTCATAGTAAGCATCAAGTTTTAGTTCTCTAGGACACGACAATGATCAAACATTCTGACTGGTAGCCACTCTCCAACTCCTTATTTTCCAGCTCCAGAAACTAGTCCTGTGTGAAACTTAACCTTTTTTTTTTTTAAGTCCTAACCATCTGAAACGTTGGAAATCATCAAAATACAGAAAACTATTATGTTGATTTTGTGTTGTATGGAAAAAATATTGAAAACAATTTGAGAAAAGTCCTAATCACAACATGTTCAGGGAATTCTTACTTATTCAGAAAATTAGATGCCCTCTTCTGCCCCCTACCACCATCCTCTCCGGTTCAACTCTTCGGAATTGAATTTTCTGCACTCACCCTACACCCATCTGATCACCATGATGAACTAGGAGATACGTAAGACATCCTAAGTATTAATATATCTACTATTTCATTTCACAAACTTAGTCATTTTAATCAAGGAGGAAATGCTAAAATTTTAAGAAAATTTTTAAATCTTCAGAATTTAGAACATATGATATCCTTGGAGTTATTCAAGCATAAATATTTATAGTAAGTTGGAGGGGGTGGAATGCTCTTTCTATGGAAGTCACAAAGAAGTTAATAATAGGAACAATAATAATAATATTAGTAATGTATATCTCTTATAATGGAAGATGATGTTGCTAACCCAGACAGGCTAACAGGTATACATTTGGGGTAATAACATTTCACTACTATTAATAGTCATACAGATAGAAAATCTTTTGCAAGACCATGTGACATAATTAATTATGCAGTCTGCATCAAGGAATACAGTAGTGGCTTTCAAAATGTGTTCTTCAGAACATCCCAGGGACCTCAGGTAAAGCTGGCTCATATTCTGTGGTTCCCTGGTTCATTCAGATTGCTGTCTCCATCCACTTACATATATAACAAACACTTATTAACCTACCCATTACATGCTGTACTGTGGTTAACTAGAACTTTCTGAGATGACACCTGTGAATATAATAGAAATAATCCCTGCCCTCAGGGTATTTATTGATATGTAAGAATAAAAACATCAAGCAAATAGTACAAGTAAATAGTTAATGTCCATAGGTACAAACATTATAAAGGCAGGTATAGAGTGCTATGAAAGCATAAAAGTCTTTGGTGAATTTAGCCATCTTATGGGTTTTCTCATAGATTTTAGCTAAATAAAGGTTACCTGCTCCCAAGCCACCAAAATAATGTAAGCTAACCTGGCATTTCTGGTGTTAATGACAAAATCTATGCTCTGTTGACCTACTTAATCATGACATGGATTCAAAAGAACAACAGATTCGGGGAAAGCCGGGATGGCTCAGTGGGTAAAACGCTCGCTTTGAAGCCCCGAGGACCGATGATCGAATTCCGGCCCCGGCCCAGGCGGACCCACATGCTGAACTGGGGTGTGCTTTCCAAATGCAGTGAGACCCCCAGTTCAGTTAAAAAAAAAATTAGAACAGATTCAGTCATTAAAGTATCTTAAATATCTCTATGTACCAGATACTATTATAGAGGCATTGGGTCTACAAAAGAACATTCACTTAAGAAATATTTCACCTCACACCTATTAGAATGGCTATAATCACCAAGACAAGGAATAACAAGTGTTGGAGAGGCTGTGAGGAAAAAGGAACCTTCATACACTGCTAGTGAAAATGTAAATTGGTACAACCACTATAGAAGACAGTATGAAGGTTTCTCAAAAGATTAAGAATAGAATTGCCATATGACCCAGCAATCCCTCTCCTGGGTATTTACCCCCCAAAAACTGAAAACCTTAATCCGCAAAGATGCATGTGCAACAATGTTCATCGCAGCACTGTTCACAGTGGCCAAGTCATGGAATCAACCAAAGTGTCCTCTGGTAGATGACTGGATAAAGAAGTTGTGGTATATTTACACAATGGAATACTACTCAGCAATAAGAAAAGATGAAATACAGCAATTTGTGACAACGTGGACGGACCTTGAAAACATCTTATTAAGTGAAATAAGTCAGAATAAAAGAATCAAGAAACATATGACCTCACTTACAGGTAGAATATAAAACTGAAAGGAGGGGAAGCCGGGATGGCTCAGTGGGTTAAGCGCTCACTTGCAGCGCCGGGGACCAAGGATCGAATCCCGGCCCCGGCCCGAGCAGAACCATATGCTGAACTGAGAGCTCCCCCAGTTCAGTTCTCTCTCTGTATCTCTCTCTCTGTCAAAAATAAACGAATAAATAAATATTTAAAAACAAAAAACAAACAAACAAAAAAAACCTGAAAGGAACAAAGAAACAAAGACTCATGGACACAGTAAATAGTTTAGTGGTTACCTGAGGATGAGGTTGGGGGTAGGAGAGATGGGAGGGGGAATCAAACACAGGGTAATGGAAAGTGAGCTGATTCTGGGTGGTGAGCACATAATGCAATGTATAGACAATGTACTGTAGAATTGTACATCTGAAAACAATGTAATTGATATCAATTAATGTCACCCCAATAAATTTAACAAAAAAAAGAAAAATAATAAAAATAAAAAATAAAATTATCAGAATATAAAATAAATAAATAAATGAAATATATTAAACAACATTTTTAGATATTCATAACAATGACTATAGCATACAAGACTACTGGAAATATTTTTAAGAACCACTTATGATTTCAGGAATTTCCCTAAATTCCTAGGAATTATAATTTCTTGTTCCTGAATCCCAAAGATTAATATTTATTGGGGATTTGGAAACACTACTTGAGTTAAAAAGTTGACTAAGAGAGTTTTCTTTTTTCTTTAGAGTTCAGAGCTTAGAAGAGGGACAAAAATATGGAAACCCAATATAGTATTATAGGTGTTATGATAAAATTCCATTTAAGATACAGGAAGGGTGGAGGGAGGTGAGGTTGCTAACAGGTAGTACAAACACAGGAAAGACTGTGTGTGAAGGTGGGAGTCCTGAAACACACGGGTTGTTCAGAAAGTTTATAGAGGAAGGTAGGGGGTTGTTAAGAGCTGACTGGAAGAAGCAGTTAGGGCTTTAACTGAGGGAGAAGTCTCCTAATGAACGGGAAAGTCTCTCGAGAATCTTAAGCAGCTGACTGACATGATCAGATTTATATTTCAGAAAGATCCCTCTGGGGGACACATGGAGAATGGTTTCAAAGTGTGTGAGACTAGAATTAGAATAGCAGACAACCACACAGTCAGGCACATCCCTAAACAATACAACCCCATATATTGTAAAAGCCCCATACACATTCTGCCTTTATAGAGTGAAAACCTACAAGAGGACTTGGGAATAGAAGTGGGTATCAAGTTTTAAGGGTAAAATAACAACAAATATGATTTTAAAGGAGAGAATGATGATGTTGATTGTACCACAAACTGAGAAGTATGATAAACTGAACTCTATAGCTGACATACTGCCAGAAACAAAACAAAACAAAACAAAACAAAACAAAACAAAACCCAGCTATATCTTTTCTATTCTTTTCACATAATCACTTAAAATAAAGGAAGAAAATCAATGTTTTAAAAAATTCTTTGTATATTAAATCAAATTGTTAGGAAGGGCAATTTCTTAAAAAGGAGATATGTAGTCACTCGACCACTGATGTTCCTAAAGACTGTACATACACTCTATTTATTTTCTAAAGTCTTGTTACCCTTCTGATTCAGATTACCCTGCAATTAAAAATACAGAATCCATAAAACTATTTTTTGTTGTACATAAGTAACTAATTGTTTTCACTGCTATCTTTCAGATTACATTTAGGGAAAACTAGTTATTAGAGTAATATCTATGAATCATTATCAGGCTAAATGCTCTTATGAAATTATGATGGGAGGGCCCCCATCATCCCATTCTATTGATAATGTTATGCAGATTCTGGAAACAATTGAATCTGTTTGCATGCAAACAATTTTGGTTTAATTGCGAACAATAAAGGAGTTTACACACTTCTTCTATGGTCCTCCTAATCTACCCACATTCCTTTTAAAAGTATACTAATACTATATCCCATTATGTATTCCAAAGCTGTTAGACATAAATGAATGCTCTTTTCAAAATTCTTTTTGACATGTGACTGGAGCAGCTCCAGAAAAAAAATTAACACTTTTGGAGATTTTTACTGTATTCCTTTTAGTAGCCAAATAGGAAGCTGGTGGGAGAGTAGAGCCAAAGATTAAAATAAATGCATTATTCATTAACAGTAGGTTTTATGCTTCATTGTAACAGCTCTAGAAGTAATTTTACTGTTAACACTGAATTTTTAGAGTGGTGTTGTACAAATCATTTTTACAAAAATGGTAGCTGAAAAGAATTTATGCTCACCATCAGTGCCCAAATTAAACAAGTGACAATCTTCACATACAATATGCTTCCAATAAGCATGGTCTCATGCTTAGAAAAGGAAACAAAGCATTACAGGATTGTACTTATAAAAGCATAATTAAAAAAAAAAGAAAAGAAAGCATAGAGCAAGTTTCAGAATGGAAAAACATGAAAGGCTCCCCAGTAGTCAAAATCAGCACTGGATTTTTTTTCTAATGCACCATTTAAAGCAGGACATCTGTGTTATTTACACAATATCAACAATAAGAAAAAGCACAAAGGTAGACTTAAGACAGCTAAACAACCCAGCTCCTATGTTATAAAATATTTTTATTTTTGCCTATTCTCTAACAGTCACCTGAACAAGAATGCTGTTATTGTGCTGAGGCCAATATGTCCTAAAATTGGTCTCATATTTTCTATGATGCTAACTACTCCAGCTCATTCAGATGTCTTGCTTAATGCAGCTAAAAATACTATGAATGCTATTCATTTATCAAAGTTATAAAGCACCATTTAAGTTTAGGGGAACACTAAGATATTTAATACAGAATAACAAATTAATCTCGTGCACTACTCTCATCTTCCCATTTGTGTCCAAATGCTACAATCCATTCTGGTTTTCTCTTATACCATGCCACCAAAATTTTTTACTGCATTGATAAGTGTGAGAATACAAAATCTAGTAAGAGAAGAGGGGAGTGAGAAACCGCAAAGAGAGAGAAGCTGATACGGAGAAGGAAAAATAGGATTCGTCTCCTTTGAATTCATTGATCAATTCTTAACAAATGTCTCCAGAGAGCTCACCCAGTATTCATAAACCAGATGGGAAGGACAGTATGATACAGAATTCTCCATCCCTAGACCCAGCTGTCATGAGGAATGGGGAGGAAATCCTTGTTAGGAATTAACATGGATTTCATGGGGACTGTACCACTCATTCATACATAGGCTGACCTCTGTAGTGATTTTTCCCCCCTTTTTGCTGGTTTCCTATGTGGGTGCCTCTCAAATTTCAATAACAATGCTTAACCTCTCTCCAAAATCCAATCATGCATTTCCAGACCCTGCCAATGATCTCCTTTGCACATTTAACATCCCCCCA